>JANZXR010000172.1:49182127-49206133 GCA_027575705.1 Erythroxylum echinodendron | reverse complement strand
AAGTTTAATAAAATTTATAATAATAAGGAACTTAATAATAATAATAATAATAATAATAATAATAATAATAATAATAATAATAATAATAATAATAAAGGATAAGGATATTTTGGTCTTTTTATTAATTATTCCTTTGTCATTCTAAGTTTATATTTTCAAATCAAACACAGGCATAGAAATTCTTTATCTATTTCATTCCTTGAACCAAACAAAGTAATACCTGTTCTATTCTATTCCTTACCTTTTCTATTATTAAGAATAACTATTCTATTCCTTATCTATTCTATTCGTTGAACCAAACAGCCTATAAAAAACGCAATCCATTATGCCTCAGCCCTCCGGTGAGTGCTAGTTGGGATACTAAAAAAAACAATCCATTTCCTTGAAGTTCGTGGGTTCGCTTCTCGAGAGCAGATATGCTTTCCAAAAAACGCAATTCCCGCTTTTCCTTAAGGATCCCATCTATCTATTAAATGAGGGCCCCATTTAATGAATGGATGGGATTCTTCAGGAACAGGGAGAACTGTGTTTTTTGGAATAGCAAATTTGGTGCATCGCTTCTCGACGCTAACTACGGTATGGATCGAGTCGAACTTGGGACAGGTGTTAAAATCTTTTTATTTTTAAATAAGTTTTTTTATAAAAAACATATAATAAATATACATAAAATTTTAAAATGAATAAATTCTTTCAAAAGGAAGTAAACTAAAAAATGGCATAAGAGAAATACCATATTCATTTAATTAATATAATTCATAATTGCTTAACAAAAATGTGTTTTAAAACTTTTTTACATATAAAAAATTTGTATATATTAAACATTTAGAAATGAATGACTTTAAAATGTATTTATTATAATAGAAAGTTAACCAAAAATAGTATATAAAAATTACACGTTCATGTAATTAACATAATTTATAATTGTTTAATAAAAATATGTTCTTAAAATTTTTTATATATTAAATATACATAAAATTTTGAAATAAATAAGTACAAAATAAATTTATTATAAAATATAGTGAACCAAAAAATGATATATGAGAAATGTTATATTTATTTAATTAACAAAATTCATAATTACTTAATAAAAATGTGTTCTTAAAGAATTGTATATATTAAATATAAAAATGAATAAGTATAAAATAAATTTAATATAAAAGACAGTGAAACAAAAGATTTTACATGAAAATGTCATATTCATTTAATTAACACAATAAAATAAATATCCATCCACATAAATTACCGAAAAACATATGTATTTCATATTAGTATGGGTTTTGAACATTCTTTTGACTAGTTTTACAACGTAAGTATATGTATGAAGAATACTATAAATTTAATGAGTCTACTTATGCAATAAATAAAACAGTAATAATATGAAAATCATTTTATTATTAAAATAAAAGAGTACCATCATGCTAATATTATTATAATTTTTAATGATATAATTAAAAAAAATTAAAATAAAATTAGTCATTACAGCTGGAGTAGTGAAGAGTGGAGCTTGGAGAGTAGACATTGAAGTTCAATAAGCTAGAGACTACGGTTCAGAACCTATATAAAAACATCCAAGTAAAAACTTCAATTATAAAAAATCAAAATAATCATATGAAAAATAAGTAAATCTAGAGCCGTTGGTTCTATTTCTCAACGCTCTGGCTGCTGTACGCCAGCTAATAATGGCGTTAAGTGAGCAGCCTGTGGCCTTATATTTTATTAAGGACAAAAACGTGGTCCCGGCGGGGCTCGAACCCGCGACCTTCGGCTCATAAGACCAACGCTCTAACCAACTGAGCTACGGGACCTTGTTTCTAGTTGGTACAAGTTATCTTAAATTATCTAAATATCAAAATCAATTTCCGGCACACGCCTGTCCTTCTGACTCCGCTATCAAGCTAAGCATCTTGTTATCTTCTCTCTCTCTTTTACTTTTGGTTTTCAAAATTAGGAGGTATCCACAGAGTTGGAAGTGTTGGAAACCAACATACACGCATATATCTATAAAAGGAGAAAAACAATTTCCATAAGCAGACAATAGGGGCCGGCAAAACATACATAAAGGCATACAAAAAACAGTACTGAGAAATCAAAAGAAAGAGCAGTCGTAGGAACAATTTCCAGAACAAAGATTTCATTGTTCAGGACGCATGAGCAAGGTGATAATCATATTCTCAAAAAGCAAAACATGAAAAGTCTCGAAGAACAAACACAATCCAGTTCTTCAAATTTTAAAAATTTATCAATATTAATAAGAATCAAGCCTCTAATTCAAGATAAACAATTAAACCTGACTCTTATATCATTGTTAGAAACCAACCGTGATCGAATCACGGGGTAGTGAAAATAAAAAATTTTACGATTTTCTATCGAATCCTAAGGATTGATTAAGTTGAATAATAACATGAATACGAATAGTAAGAAATTGTATATTATTCACGTTCTTGTTGAAATTCTTTGAAAACTTTTCCGAATTGTCAACAACGAGTTGTTCACTTATACAGCTTCTGATGATATCTACAGAGCAACTTCTCAACAACTTTAAGAGGAAGAACCTAAGAGTGCTAGCTCTTTTATTTTTGCTTTCTATTAATAGAAAAACCAATAGGGTGGTTTTGTAATTTATTAAAATTAAATTTCTTAATTATAATTAAATTAAAGTCATACTCTGATTATAATTAACTTAATTTTAATAAAATCAAATATCTTATATTTGATCTCTAAAGTTTCTCAAACTTTATAATTAAGTCTAACTTAATTAAATTAATTTTTTCTTCACAAACTGCTCTTTAATGTGTGACCCATTAGATTCCTAATATATTGGTAATGATTATAAATTCTAATTCTAATTCACAATTAGAATTATCTTTAATTCTCCAATTAAACCATTTATAATCATAGGTCAAAATTGAAGTCTAGCAACATGTCATGACTACCCAAACATCGAGAATGTTAAAGTGATTTGACTTAACTTGTTCATGCATGGTTATGATTTATAATTTAATCCTTTCGTCATCCAATATTCCAATTGGATAGAGTATGAATATAGTGTCTACTATTTTAGTCCAATCATTTTCGTTCTTGCTAATTAATAATTGATTTATAATTGGTATTTGAAAATGACTTTTCAAATATCAATTTACTATGGTTAGAGAATTTCATAAATCATTACTAATCAAGAATAGTAGAATATTCTCTCTAATTACTTTAGAGTAAGGAATCCCTTATTGACTTATTCAAATAGTTCATACTGCATCCGAGTATTACCGGCTAAATTAACCTAGGACAATTCGTAGGTAATATCAAAATACAGTAATTTTCATGTGAGATAAGGATCAATTATACAATCACCATTATGAGGAAATCCACAGACACATAAGTAACATTCTATTTGGGATTCTCACAGATATTGATGTGTTAATAGAATAACTAATAGCATGGGATGGAATAATCATCAAATCTTAACATGGTTTAGAAATACATATGCTAAAGCAATCAAAATTATTTTTGACACAACCTAGCAGGTATGCATCTTTTTGAAAAATTGTTACTCTATATCTGATGATGTCAACAAAATTTCAGTTATATAGAAAACTTCATCAAATACAATAATAACTGGGATGAACAATACAAAGTTATGTGTTCGAATTATAAGAACTTAGTGATCAATTAGTACTTGGAGATCCTACCTAGCCCAATCCTGATGCTGCTACTATATATGCAAATCTTCGTGATTATCAACATATATGGAATTTTTTGATGACTCCCAAATATGAGCTTAAACCCATTCGCAACTCTCTCTTTCATCAAGGATCCCTACCCAATGTCGTCACTATAATTAAAAAGCTTGTCTTAGAGAAAAGCTGCCTCAATACACTTCGTATGGAAAATTTTGTCACATCTAATGATGTTGTTCTTATAACTCATACCTATTCTTAAACATCTCATAATGAGAGTAAGAATTTTTGTAAAGGATCTTGTCATTACTATAAACTGTCTAGGCAGTATATCTCATAATTAGGAAAAGACTCAAACAGAACTTTAGACAAGGTAACTCCTCCAAGTCCTCCTAACTTGCTTTCACTGCTGCCGTTGCCATTGAGTGTTTAACAAAGAGCACCTCTCCCAAATTCTCTTTTAAAGGATCTTTATTCCCTTCTTTAATAACTCTAGCTAGACTTCAGTATTATATCATCCCTTATACTATCTATCAAATTAGGTGCTTCAACATCTTGCAGTTATGATCCTACTTGTTGCAATCATATAGCCTCATATTCCTCCATTCTTAAATCATTAACAACATCGTATATTTAACATATTGTTCATATTGCTGATAACTCTACTATATATGTATAATGTATAATGTATAATATATAGGTACTATTCATACATCCAAACTATTCTTACCTAAAACCTTTATTTATGTTAGACATTTATGTGAACTTAGTGTTAAATTATCCTTTTTGAGTCATGGTTGCATTATACAAGGTCCACAAATAGGCATGATCCTTGGGAAAGGTCGTAAGGTTGGACGACTATTTGAGCTTCCTTCCTTGAATCTTCCCTCCAAGGTTGTTACTGGTGTTGTCACTTCTCATACATTGTACTCTCGATTGGGTCATCCTTTTACTTCTAGATTAGGATCTTTAAGTTCTAGTGGTACTCTAGGCCCTATTAAGACTGAACATTTCTTGTAAATTATCTAAAAGTCATACCTTACCTTTTTTCTCTTATTGTTTTTATTTCTTTAGCACCTTTTGATCTAATTCACTATGACATTTAGGGATTTGCACCTTATGAAACTATGGGTAGTCTGAGATATTATGTTATCATTGTCAATTATTTTTCTCTCTATACATAGATCTATCTAATGTGACATAGATCTAAACAATTCTCTATTTACTCTTACTTTGCTAATATGATTCAAACATAATTTTCTTGCATAATTAAAATATTCCACACTAATAATGCCATAGAATACAAAGATACAAACTTCACCAACTTTCTTGTTCAACAAGGGACCATCATTAAGCGATTGTGCCCAAACACATCTTCAAAAAAGCTCAAACCAAACACAAATATAGATATATTCTTAACACTGTTCAAGCTCTTATTAGATCCTATTCATGTCCTAAAAACTTTTAGGGTGAAATAACTCTTACTACAATTTATACTATCAATTGTATTCCTTCTCTTACCATAGGTAATGTCTCTCCCTATGAGCGCTTATTTAATCACACTTTTGGCTACCCATCTCTTAAAGTTTTTGGATGTGCATATGTTGTTCTTTTACAACCTCATGAGCACGCCAAACTAGAACCGAGAGCACATTTATATTGTTTTCTTGGGTAAGACATAGTCATGTAGAGCACAAATGATATAGATGTTAGGATCCCCTATCTCAAAGACTTTGAATATTTCAATATGTAATCTTTTGGAACATAAAATATTTTCCACACTCAAAATTCTGAGTTAAAGAACCCCTACAATAATTTTTTTAATCCTACCACATCTTTGTTTCATAATATTTCTTCAGCAGGCCTATTTTACAACTCTAATAGTTCAACAAAACTAGCACCTAATTCCATTTTATTTTCCCTAGTTGGAGATCCTCCACCTTTACCAAATAATTTTTCATAGTCTACTCATTCATCAAAATCTATCAAGTCTCATCAACTTCTCCATCATTCCCTTTCAGAAAGTCAACCCTCTTTTCATCTTAAAGACAATATTTATCCCACTATTCTTTCTCTGTATGAACCTCGCACCTATCCTGAGGCCAACCTTGACCCTTTATAGTAACAAAAAATGGTAGAAGAACTACAGGCTCTCTTTAACACTAATAGTTGGTACTTGGTTGACTTACCTCTAAAAAATTCTATTATTATATGTAAATGGGTGTATAAAATCAAGACTTAAGCAGATGGATCAGTGGAAAGATATAAAGCTCGCCTTGTTACTAAGGGATTTACTTAGGAATATGACATTGATTATAAGGAGACCTTTGCTCCTGTAACTAAATTAACCTTAATATCTTATTGCTATTGTTGATAACAAAAGATGGCAGCTATTCTAAATGGATGTCAATAATGTCTTCTTTAAAGGGATCTAATAGAATAAGTGTACATATAACCTTCTTTGAGATATAATCATCCTCCTAATAAGGTTTGTCATCTCCGTAAAACCTTGTATGGATTAAAACAAGCTTCTCGAGCCTGGTTTGCAAAATTTAGTTCCTCCATTGGACAACTTGGTTTGAAGTCTAGCTTTTATGATCATGCCTTGTTTCTTTGCAAAAAAAATTAAGGGTATACTTTTCTCCTTCTCTATGTGGATGTTAAGATAATAACTGGTGATGACACACAAGGCATCTCTACCTTTAAGTCCTTTCTCCATTAATAGCTTGAGATGAAAGACTTGGATAATTTGAGCTATTTTTGTAACACCTCCTTACCGTAGGGTACGCACCGGGACGCCCGTAGGTCATTCCGATACATATCCTATGATAAGGGAGCGCTACGTGCAATCACTACAATACTCCACATGGCATCATATGAATTTGAATAATTAAAGCAGTAATTGTAAATCACAAGATTTTTAAAACCAAACTCTTCCTCTTGTCATTACTCAAAATCAACAGTTTATACACCATCAGACTGTATATAGTGAAATAATATTGAAACATATTTTGTATTGAATCTTGTGATTTACAATCTCGTATATAGTGAAATAATATTGAAACATATTTTGTATTTGATTTCTTAAAGCCATGATCACTTAAAATTATATACTATAATTAACATATAAAATATAATAAAGCATGAATTATAATTAGCAACTCATTATAAAGCTTGATCTTTGCTTTGTTGTTTCTCTCGAGAACTGTTTTTGAAATTGACTTATCTTGACCACCTTAGTATATAAGTATCTAATCTTTAATGGTATCCACATAACAAGTTAAGGGAGTTATACAATTATTGTAGAAAGGATTAAACAAAAAGTGTTAGCTCCCTTAGAGTCTAAGCCTATTTATAATAGGTTATGAATATTTTAGTAATTTAATTTAAATAACATTCTAATTTTAATTAACTTTAATTAGAATTACAATTGCAACCCTAAAACATATTTAAGATTAGATAATTTAAGCTCATTTAATTTGTATTTAATTAAATTATAACTTTAATTAATAATGCCATATTAACATGCCATTGAATTTAACTGACGAATAATCCCACCAAAATTTTCATTCCCTTAAGATCTGTTTTGAATATTTTGAAAATATTATGGTTCAAATTGAACACTTTGAAATGTTAGGATCTAAGTTATTTTAAGGCGTAAATATTGAGGTTCAAAGTAGACTATTAGTCAATTGAATTTTAGTTAAAACCGTAAGGTTTAATTTGGACCCTTTTACCTTTAATTTGAGGCATAACTTGATTTTTTACCAAAAAGTAACCGAGGTTCGAGTCATTGATTTTAGATTCTATTGTAGCCAAGTCATGTTTTCTTTAAAATTTGTTTTTATATTTAATAGTAAGTCTTGTTTACTTGAATTTCTAGTTATATTTTTTGTTTCCATTTCGTTATATTTTTATAACTTATGAAAGTAAAAAGTAGTTATAATATTCCCTTTTTATTTTTTACAATATTATTTAGTTATCAATTAATTAAACTATATCTATTTATTTAACGTTAATCAAAATGAAAATTTTTACAAATAATTATTTATTAAATAAGAAATTTTAAAATTCAAATATTTAAACTTAGATGATAACAATTTATTTTAAAATTAAAATATATTGTGATATATAAATATTAGTTTTAAACAAAATTTTAACTTATAACTAATTTATTATTAATTTTTATTAATATATTATATCAATATTAAAACAAAATTAATTAACTAATTCATAATTCACAATGAAACATATTTTTATTAAAAGAAAAAACTAAATTATGAAATAAAAATAAAAAATCACAACAACAGAAGTCCTAAACTTTGATGACTTTCTCTTTTTTGCTCCCATAATCAATTTCTTCCTAGGTCAATTAAAGAGCGTGATAATAAACTCTTAATAATTTTCAATGTTCTGTTCATTTAAGCCTAAAGATTTAATTAACTCGTGATGATATTTGTACACAGCAATTAAGCTCCTAATTACATATCAATTCGATTCTATCCCAACTTCAACTTTACATGTAATTCTTAATTTCATTCTAATTCCACCCTCTAAGTAGAAAATCTTAACAAACCCTTTAGTTTAAACTGTTTGAAGTTTAATTCCCTTAAAATATGAAAGGAGGAAAAAATCACCAACTCTGGTTTAGGATTAGAAAATTTGTCAAATCTAGACCAAATAAAGAACGCATGCCATTTTGTGATGCTTTAAGCTACTTTTAAAATGTGAACATGTATGGATTCAATCACATGCTGACTCTACTGCCTCGATCGGTGAATATTGCAGGTTTTGTCTTAAGATACAGATTTGGATGCATTATTATTGGGCATTTTGATTTTAGAATAGTCACCATCACCTCGTAGGACTCCGTGGAGATTGAATATTGATCCGCCATCGCTTACAGGAAAATCTGTCCCCTACAAGAACTTTTGTACGAGAACAAGTTGGCAAGGAGCAACTTTCGGTGTTCTAGATACCGATTGGCAACCTGCGGTTGATCTTTCGGTCACATTCAGCTTGAAGTAAGTATCAAGATAAGGGATGTCGTCTCTATTTGAAAATTAAATACACGATATTCTAATTCTTATCTAGTTATTTTGTAACAGTTACACTCAACGCCTAATGTTTATCGTTGTAATGGTGAATCGGGTGAACCACTTGGTATGTAATCAAACTCAATTATAAATAATTGTTCGATAACTTAAATTTTTAGGACTCAGAGTCCGTTTTGGCTATTCTTTCGTAGTTGTTCAAGGAGTCGCGGCTTTTTACCATTTCGTACAAAAAGGAATGGAAAAGGAATCTAAATTATGCCGGAGAAGAAGATCATGGGTCTCTCTCCTCATAAGAGTTTTTAGTATTTAAAACTATTTAACAATTATTATATAACATAGTACCCAGAGTTTAATTATCATGCATTTGATTATTATATAACTTGACTGACGCATAAGATTTGGCTTGTTAGGACAGGCTCTGGCTTTTAGTTCCATTTGGAAACTTGAAGCCCACGATTTAGAGAGAGAAAATGGGAGCTGGGTATTTAGGGAGAGTAGGTCTAGCAATGAAAAGAGGAGAGTGGAGCGAGGGTTTGGGCGAGAAGTGGGTGAGGAACAAAAGTATACATTATATATAGTACTTTAACCAGGTTGTTACAGCAAGAAGAAAGTGAGACCCAAAGAGCCACGAAAATGTTTTTTAAAATATAGTTAAAACACTTTTTCCTGTGATCTGTCTCTCAGACAAACAAGCAACATTTCGTTTGAGAAAAATCCGAAACCTTCTCAATTTCTCTCACTCCAGCCACATCCTGTATGTTTCTCTCTCTCTTGCTAAAATTTTGGCTAGGCTTATGGATTTGTTCTCCTCTTTCCATAAAGATACGATCTTTAGTCCATAACCTGCGAGATTTTGGGTACAATCTTTATTCCTTTTTTCTTTAGACTTCTGGGTTCTTGGGAATTCCTCTAGATTTTGCTGTTGTAATCTTCGGATTTTTGTTTTTAGTTCAAATTACCATATCCTGAAAGTAAAACTCAGTTTCTCTCTTTTATCTCTCTAAATCTTTGTGTTTGCGATTGCTTTGTATTTGCTTGAAATCTTGTCAGCAAGAATGGCCAATCTGGAAGTGGCAAAATAAAAACTCAAGATTTCAGTCTGTCCCCTACTAAATCTTCGCATCCAAGTTCAACTTTGAACATTATCTTCAAATCTTGATGTTCTAAACACGAAGATAAAACGACTGTGACTCTATATTTTTGGTCTTTTCTCTACGTCATTGCAAATGGTTAGGTTTTGAATCTTTTGGGAACTCCTTTGTTCACGTATTACATGAACGATAACAGAAATGGCTCAAGAAGAAGAAATCCAAAAGTATAGTAGCAGTAATACTGGTGGTGCTGGTTTTAATATTGGAAGTGCGGGTAGATATTCCAAGAAGCAAAAGCAAAAAAAAGTGCCCCAAAGAGGCCTAGGTGTGGCACAGCTTGAAAAGATCAGACTAGAGGACCAGCAAAAGAAGGATGGCTCTGTAGTTTTACCATCTCCACCTCCAATGTCACCCACTAGACCTTCTAATCTGTCTGTGCCACTTCCAAATTATCAGTCTTACTCCTCTTCAATACCATATCCTCCTGACCGATCATCTCCAAATTCAATCCTTCAGCCCCGAAACGTTGATGTTGATAGCTCAAATACTGTTCCATTAGCTAACTCTATGTGGTGGCAATCCGTTCCTATTCAAGTGCATGGAAACGTGCCTAAAATGTGGAACTCACACCAATACAATCTTGAAAAGGAGAGTTTTGGGGTTGATCCTGGATTGGCTTTTCGATCAAGTTTGAATTTTCCGTGCGAATCCAATCCTATTTCTTCTCTTCCCAGTTTAATTACGAGATCACAGAAGCATCAACTGCCTTCATCCTCTGTTTCTTCTTCTTCATCAATGGTAAATTCTTCTGATTTCTCGTATTCAACTGCTTTGTCAAAGGTTGTTTCTGTTTCTTCTTTAACACTTATTTCATAGAATATTATCTTAAATGATACATGAAAATGATACAGATGAATGTCTCATCAGCAAGTTCATCTTCGTCATTACTGAATTTCCAAATGGAGCCCCCTTCAAACCAAAGTTATTATGGCAACTATGCATCTATTTGGCCAGAGGAAGAGAAGGTAACACCTTCACTTTTAACCTTCTCAATTTGTAATTTTTTAACATGATATGTCCTTTCCCTCGAGTTCTGGATGTAGTTTTCAATACAATAATTATGTAGCTTATCAATGGTGGTATGGAAGGCAGTGCCTTATTTTCTTTTCTTGTTGTATCCAATTGAAAGTGGTGCAGCAGCTGTAAATTGCTTGATTACTAATCGGCATATTTTTTCAAAATGTGGTATAGATGGTTGGCGTGAAGAGGCCTTATCCGTTCTCTCTGGATGACCCACCATGCCCTTTCAATTGTAAATTTCCTCTAACCATACACAACATTAGTAGATCAGAAGATCAAATAGCATCTGTTGGTAACAGAGGCACTTTCAATGCTAAAACAGACAACCCAAATTTCAGGTTTCACTTGGTCCAGTTGCTTTGGTTTTGCAAAGGTTCTGATGCTCTAATATATAGGGAAACAGCTGATTCTTTTGTCTTTCTTCTTTTCTCTTTGTAGAGAAGGACCTTCATGTTCCAATTCAAGATTGGAGCCTAATTCAAACAAAGTCATTAAAGGAAATAGGGCTTCCAGTGAAGATTTTCTCACACTAGCCCCTCCATTATCTAATTTGGCATGTCTAGATTCCAAGTTCAAGCGCCCTTCATCTTGCCTTGCCTACCATAACTACGACACATTTAACTTTGGCTTGCTACCTCATCAAGTTAGATTCAGCAACTTATTTTCCCAATTCAATAGCTTACTCTTTTTTTAGATTGTTTTTTTGTGTGTGTGTGTGTGTGTCTAATTGATTGTTTTTGTGAATTTCTTAAAAGGCTACCATGGAAGATACGATCCTCCAACCAGGACCAAGTGTATCAAATCCACAGCAGCCTTTCTATAGCTTCTTCCCACCAAAAGTAATGCAAATTGGCCAACCTACAAACACTTGTGGCAACTTTAATGGTGGTGAATTGGGTGAAAGTGTTGATCTCAATTTGAAATTATAGTCTCATTATATTGCACATTCTTGTAAAATGTTTGGCAAAGCCAGCTGTTTCTTTTTCTGAGACCATACTAAGGGATGGATCCTGTATGTCTTTTTTTACACTTGTTGATATCATACAAGATTTGAAGTTGAGATATGTCCAAATCTGCAAATGTAAGCTATAGGGTGAAAGAGACCTTCCAACTCTTGGCCATCAGCCATGTGGGGTGAGGTAAGACTTGCCTTATTTGGATGCTATGCTTTTGATGAAGGAAAATTTAGTTTGTTGTGACCTTGAGTTTGGGGGCTTGCTTTCTCTGCCTTTTTATGTCTTTGATAATTGAACGAGTGAGTGTTGCACATCGTTGGTAACAAAACCCTTGCATGTGACCTTCTGGCCATGTCCTTTTGTTTTGGTGGGCTCCTTTTTGTCCGACCTTTCTATCATGCTGCAAATAATTGGTTCACGATAGGGACCACCGCAGGAGCTCTATTAAATCGGAGAAAGATGTAAAAATCGCAAGCGACAAGATTCCAAACGGTAACAATGAAAATGGGCGAGTGAGTTATGTAATTCTTCAATTACAATATATCATGTAATATTTGTTAATTATAGTAAAACTTGTATATTATAATTAATAAAATATGTAGCTAGGGTGAAATGAGTGTTATTTTAAAAATAGGAATTAATTTATCATATTATTATCACCTGTAATCTTATTGATGTAGATTTGAAAGGATCCATAAACTCCAATGTAAAATTATATAATCAAGTAAGATGTCAGATACATGCCAACTCATATTTATTGCACAAATGCCGTCAAATCATTACAAGCAGTGTTTCTGGATCAGGTCACACGTCAAAATAGATACAAAATCATGCTGAAGAACCAAAGCATGTATAGAATTGTCTGTAACCCCATGAGGGAACCAACCGATTTAAGTTCAACGTCCAAATAGCCTGCATTCAAATTCTCAACATCGACCAGTCTAGGACCAACCAAAAACATAATCAAGAACGTATACCAATGCCAGAGAAAACGGGTAGAGGATGTAGGCTAAACCAGATGTCCAGAGGGGAAATGTAGTGCGGAAGCTCGCAAATGCACCCATCACAATACAAACAATAAAAATAACCAACACTTCAGATGAGAAGTCCCAAGTCAATCCCCTTATGTAAACGAGGGCCAAGAAAACCGATAGGCAAAGGAGGTTATTCATTGTCACCGCTCCATAAAGCTGTAAAAAGAGACACCGTCGTTAACAGTTAGCATCCATATACAAGTCATAATAAGTGTAGGCGATATAAACAACCCCGTAAGTGCGGATTAATATAGTCACATTGCTTTATATAAAAGAAGACATCAATGAACTTCAGTGAAATGGTTTGACAAGATGGAGCCAATTGTCTTGACCTAGCAAATTCCTAGAAACTTCTTGATATAAAAAAAAACCAAGCAGTATTCTTCATATATTGCGAAACACGAGACAGAAAAAAACAGCTTAAGGTGCCTACTCAATCATATGCATGAAACCGGTATATCCCTAGTGACACTTCCTTTTCACCAGCTACCACATATGAGAAGTGGGATAATCCTTGGTATAAATCAAGGCTTCTACGTAATGACATGAGATGGAACTTCCACGACAAGGGCAGGGCTATCAGCACCTGAATCTTTTCAATTCCAGGAAGTTGGGAATCTCATGCTCTTATAGACATACACTATTACTCGCCGTTCTATTTGAAGGAAAAACACCTTTTTCAAAAGCAAACTTCAACAATTACGTTCCCAGGCATACATAACTCATTTTTTTCAGGTCTAGACCAGTATAAATTTTCTAGAAGATGGTGATTAAAACACCAACCAAACCAAATATTGAAGTCTCAACATAAATCAGAAAGAAATAAGTTCTGACACTCCTTTTCCTTTCGATCTCAAAAAATTCTGATAAAAAATATTAACCCCAACAATACACCTAACACTCGCTGGAATCACTAACAATCACCAATTAAGCAGTAAAAGAGAGATCTATTGAAATGTTAGTGAGAAAAATACCTCAGAAAATGTTAATGAGGAAGTTCTGATCTTTTTACGACTAGCAAAGATAATTGCTGAAACAGCTTCACTAGAGTTGGTAGCCAAAGGCAGCGCAATGAAGGAGATAAAGAAAGTTGGAATACTTGTTGCATCAGAAAAGTTGTTAACAGCATCAACAAGGGGATCGGCAAATACAGCTGCAATAACTGTTCCCAACAACAACATCAGCATTGCTCTGATGAAAATCTTTCTGGGGTTATCAACAACCTCAACGGCTTCATCACTTTGTTCTTCTTCTTGTTGCTCGGGACCCAACAAAGCATGCTCTCTCCTTGTTTGCTGCAAAAAATTACGCACACTGTGACTAGCTTAGAAGTACAATATATTAGAATAGCTTATTTTTAATAACAGTAACACTTACCAAGTTGAAGTCATTTATATACTTTAATGTTTGCGGGCCAGGAACTGAGGCTGAAGCCCCTGCTCTCCTTGCTTCATTAAGCCATCTGATGACCCCAGCAACAAACTCATTCTCATCAATGCTTTCATCATTAGAGGTATCAAAATCTCTCATCACTTCAGCCACAGCGTTATCTTTATCGAGGTCTATCTCTTCAAACCGGATACCAATTATAAGTGCTCTTAACTCAGATGAAGAGAGTTTCTTATCATTATTCTCATCAATTGCCTCAAATAACCTGCCAAAAGAAGCAGCAATTACTTTTTGAAGTAGCAAGTGCTAGAAAGACAAGTATCACTTTGGCTATGAGTACACTTACTTTCTTATTACTTCTTCATTAGGTTGGCCATCATCAGTAAGAAGCCTTCCTAAAGCTCTTTGTTTCAGGTGTTGTAAAATTCCAGATATCACATGTTTGAGCTTTGCATAAGCAAGTCGTCTCCTCTGGATCCATGGCTGGAAGACCTGCCCAATATCAATTTGAAGACAACCACGACATTATTAATATAACCTGAATATTGTCACATAATTAAGAAGAAAAAGCATATCTCATATCTGTCCAGCAGTGAAGGAATTTATGGATTCAAACCCTGCTTTTCTTTCCTTGAAGAAGATGGCATGAAGTACAAAATGGTAACTAGCTCAAAATACTAGCAATGTCTCAAATTATCTCTTTAATCATTATTTTTATTTAGAGGTTCAATGATGAATATTCAAGGGGCAAATGCATACTGTTATATGTGCTTGACTAGATCTCAAAAAACCATGCACCCCTAGGCTAACTCAAAAAGGGATGCTCAAGCCAGAAAACAATTCAAAAAAGATGCACCATTTTCATCAGAAAAGCAAGCTACCTGATAAAGGCAATAAGAAATTAACATTGAGAGTGATAGAATTAGGCCAATCAGGACTGCCAAGTGCCTTCCCGAGCTTGAATGGATAGCTTGTGGTAGTTGAACCACAAGAAAAGGTATAACAGATACTGCCATTATTCTTGCAGCGTAGCAAGTCCAAATGTCTGTACTAACACCACTACCTGCATCCATGCAAAATATTTTCTTTGTTCAAAATTCACGCGCCCTATAACATTACAAGTTAAATCCAAATAAAAAAAATGCAGGCAAGATATTTGTGTTCATATAGTGAAATAATGAAAAAGAAAAGAAATTTCGAGCATCAGAATCTAAGATTTATGAATGCAATTCAATGAAACAATTTTCAGCCTAAGATAGTGATTTTCCAGCATTTTGCATTTTAGATCCCCTAATCAAAAGGTAAAAACTCTATATGACTATCCTTGCTCTCTTCAAACAGCTTAGCCTGGAACTAGCTCTGGATCTCTCATTGTATTTTATTCAACCCATCATCCCAATGCACTCACCTTCTCTGTTCATAGAAAATTACATAAGACACCCTAACTCGCAGAAGAAATACTTCTGTCAAATCTTCACTATTCAAAGTTGTAGCTAATGCAGATTATTTTATAAACAGCAGCTAAAGTCTAATATCTATGGTGATCTTAAACATTTTCTGTCAACACTCTGTCTATGTGTACAGTGAATCGTGAGAATTTTTGTTTTCGAAAACTGAGTCGTTTGAAGAATATCGTACCAGTTAAACTAAATCCTTTTGTATTCCTTCCATCAACAGCTACATCGTCAGTATCCCGAATATCGCATTTTCCAACAATTACGCATGATCCCCATATAAGAGTTAGAAGCATGACAGTTGAACCAGCCATCAAGCCCATTCCAACTGAGACCTGCTTTTGAGCAGTTGCTGCAGTTCCTGAAATTCCAGATACTGCAAGCAAAAAATGTAAGAAGCAGTGCTAATCTGAAAACAAGTTTTTAAGGTCCAATTATGATGTGATCCGATCTGATGTGTGTTCGATGAGAGCAGAGGAAATAGAAAGAAGGATGGAGAAATACCGAGAATAAGCATAGCGTCAGGGAGAGCACCGAGAATGGGAAGAAACAGGCCGCCGACGATACCCGGCCCCAAAATCTCAAGCAAGAGCTCACTACCTGAGGACAAGTAGGTAGCAGCCAAAAACATGAGGTATCCGTATACTACAATCAAGAACAGGTTACCCAGCACAGTCGTGGTGCAGGGCAAAAACCCGTACGTTTGCTCGCAGGACGACTCCTTCTCCAGAATCAGGTAAGGAGAGTGGAGGCCATCAGAGAGCAAATCCGATGATCCCACCCCCTTGGAGAGCAAATCAGGGAGAGAACGGGAGTTTACGGTGGTGATGAAGAGGAAGAGGAAGAGGAAGAGGAAGAGGAAGAGGAAGAGGAAGAAGGAGAGTTTGTTACGAGAAGCCATGATGAGTGACGTGTTGTGTGCAAAAGCTTCAAGCTTCAGTGGATTAGGAGGGGGAGCATTAGAGTTGGTATAAAACGGATGGAATGAATGGGAAGAGGGCGGGGCGTGGTTGGTGACTTTGATGTGATCCAGACGATTAAGCGTGGGCGTATCGGACGCGTATCGGACGCTTGTCCTTTGCACATCGATTCAATTTTTAGTTAAATTATTAAATATTAAATAAATAAAATATTTTGGGAAGAAATTTGTTTTGGACGTAATTGTAGATGTAAATTACTATTCCATAAAATAATAATTTTATTATATAATTTAACTCAACTTAATATATTAAATTAATAAAATAATACTTTTTACTTTTGTAATCCTCTAATCTCATTTCTATCTGAATAACTCCAAACGTTGGACTTTAACTAACGTTCTAAAGTAAACAGCCTAGATAAGATTCTTTAAGGGAAGTGCTTCTAAAAGTTTACGTTCCTCGACGAGCCTGGCAGAAAGTCAAAATTTAATAAATTAATTTTAATTTTGAAACTAAATTAATGAATAATTAAATATAATGATTCATATTCAATGAATTTTTAAACAATAAAATATTTTATTATTAAATTTAGTTTATTTATTTTTAATACATCTTCTAATTAACAACATTTTAATTAATTTATAATAATTTTGTTTTATAATACAGAATAATTTTGCATCACATTCTCTAATTGTAATTTAAACAATTGTAAAATGGAATCTTCATTTTCTCTTCCCATAGTCAAATACACCGAAACTTTTGACTCGTAGTCAAATTCAAATTACATCCGAGGAGAATGGAGATTGAAAGTGGAGGAAAGCTAATTTTTTGAGACTCTTTCATTTGATTTTAATATTATGACTTTAATTAATTAAAGAAAATCAATTAATTGGAGTTTTGAGTATTTCATAACTGTTTTATTAAAAATTCCAATTGACAACGCGCCTTTCCTTGTTAACTAGTCATCTATTCAAGTTGTTATATTGCTCTCACTATGTTAAGAACGGTCACATCATCATTTCAAATGTTATTACAAATAGAAAGAAATTTAAATGTAAAAGTTTAAATATGATACCATACTGACGGGACGGGAAAACTAACAAATTCAGTTTTTGCAACTTTTAATATTTAATTATTGCTTCTGTGAGACGAGCCCCATAGCGCCATAGCGCCGGTAGCTGCACTAACACCAGCTTCGCCAAAAATTGTTGTGGCTGTGACGGGACGAGACTCTGTGCCATGCAAGGCATCCCCAAATTTATCTCTGTCTGTGCAAACTTGTGGATGCCTTGACAAATAGGGGGACAGAGGATCTCGAAACAGTAACAACGGTTGTTATGAGAAGGAAGTATGTTGTTCCGCTAAGAATAGAGGTAAAAAACCGAGTAACATATCTGAAATGTTAGGGTTAGAAATAAACTTTACTGGCAGAAGAATTGATCCTTTTGCCGAAAAAGGAAGGAAAACAGAACAAGCAGAGCAATTTGACCAAATGAAAATGACCATTATTTCCCATATAAAAGTTTCGTCGGCAACCGTACGGACACTGCCATTTACGATGGTAGTTCAACCACCGCCGTCAATCATAATTGCGCTTTATTGAGCTCAGATTTAGATGGAAATTTAAAACAAAATTTTATAAGATTTCTGTTTATTATTTAAACTTTTTTAATTAATTTTATGCACTTAAATTCTCCAAAATATAAATAAAATTTACGCATGTTTTTACTTACGTTAAAGATCATTTTAAATACCATTTTATAAGCAGCTGAATTAATTAACAACGTAGCCGAGTCGTGCTGAAAAGGAGTGTGCGTCGTCGGCACTCGACACCCGTGTCCTGGCCGCGTAGCAATCTCTTCGGTTGACTTCTGAGTTGCTTCTTCAATTGATCTTTAATAAGGTAAAAGAAATAATCGGTTTTTTAGTATAAAAAACTTTTTTAAAAATTTTAAAAATCTTAATATTTTTCCAAATTTTAGTTTTTGATAAAATTTTCTTTTCTTAAATTTTTTTAAAATAATGATAAAATACAAATAATATAAACATCTTATTTGTACTAATTAAATATGCTACTTACATGATAATTTAGTACAACTCCTAATTTTGAACTAAATTAATTGATCATGAATTTCAAAATCAACTCTTTCACTTAATTTTACAATTTATATTAAAATCTTAATTATTAATGTTATTAAACCCTTAACAAACATGCAATGTATATTATATTTAACTAATAAAATAAAACTGAAAAAATGAGCTTGAGGTAAAAAATTAAAAGAATAAGAAGAGCTCAATCAAATTATTTTTTCCTATTTTTCCATTATGGATTCATGTTTAAAATTGATATATCTTAAATAAATAAAAAGGTTATTTGCAAACAACTTCTCTACTAATTAGAGGTAAAGTTACGTATTACTGAACCTCTCTAAATCGCGCATGTTAGCAGGATTTTTACTAGATGTTATTGCTGTTGTTGTTGTTTATTTAATAAGGGCCAATTTGATATGTACTTCTCTTTTTAAAATGTAGTTATTGGTTTTACTTCATGATTTGATTTTCTTTCTTTCTTAATTAAATGAAAACCTTTTTTGCAACTATTATAAATAATAATTAATTTCCAAAAAAATATTATAAATAATTGATATAAGATTTTTATAACTTTTTCCTTGATAATAAGATATAATAAACAATAATTATCTGTAAAATTTAATAGACAATATTTAGTTTAAGTTATTATAAAATAAAATTATTATTTGTTATAAAACATATCATATAATCATTTTAAATTTTTATTTACCAATAATTAAAAGTAATTATTGAATTTAATAGTTACTAAAATCGTATATATAATGTCATAGGTATAGATTATTTTTTATTTACGTATAACTAGAAAGGAACAATTAGCTCCAATCTTTTAGAATTTTAATTAATTTTTTGGAAATGAATAATTGGTATTAAAGAAAAAGCTAATACAACATTACAATAAGTTCAAGCTTGTAAAACCATCAGTTAACTACAATCAAAAGATTAAAGCAAAACTGATTACAAAAATTAGGTCAGGATCTAACTTATAAATTCTATCTTTGCTTCATATTTGGAGAAAAAGTATGTTGAACATTCTTAATCTAATAGCCAATCGTATCTAATTTATAATCTTGTTTTTAAGTTGGTACTTCTCTTCCTCCCTGTGTGTTAAGATTTAGCTGTTTCTCTACCTCCAAATCATATAGATGGTGGAAATGAAAGCCATATTAAAAATTTGACCATTTAGGGTCTATTTAGAGTGATTAATTACCCACTCCAATGCTTGTTCCCAATCATATATGAAGGAAACATTGTTTATCAAGCGAAGAATCTTGCTCCAGAATGCTTTAGAAAACCTTCACTGAAAAAATAGGTGATCTCTAGTTTTCACTACCATTATGCATAATACACAAGTTGAGTCCACATTGCCATGCCATTGACTTTTAGTCTTAAGTCTGTTTTTGGTGGCAAGCCATGTGATCAAAGAGGCTTTTGGATTCAAAGTATTTCTCCACAGGGTGTTATACCAGGGAACATCAGGAAGTCTATTGATATATAACTGACGGCATAAGTGGTTTGTGAATGTGCCATTTAGGGTGAGTGTTCAAATGATGTCAACCTCATTCATCACATCATTTAAGTGAGGAAGGTATTAAACAAGATGATTAAAGCCTCTAAAAGAGCCATGCCATTCACCATTCCATATCAATGATGAGATTTTAAGGTTAAGAGGAATTATATTCCTCAAATGATTCAACCTAGGATTGTGTATTATAGGAGTTGGATCCAACCAATTATCAAACCAAAACAAAGTTTTTTTTTTCTATTACCTAGTTTATGCTTGATCTATGGATAGATAGTATCTCTCATCTTCATCATCTGGATAAAAAACCAAGAGGCCTCTCTTGTATAAGTAGCCTACCAAAAATTGTCGTTAAAGAGATGGTACTCATGAACCCATTTAATCCATAGGGCATTTTGATCAGTGTAGAGCGACCAAAGTCTTTTGCAAATCGTAACTTTTTGTATAGTAGTGATAGAGGTAATGCTAAGCCCTCCCTGCCTCTTTGATATAATAACTTCACTTTGTTTGATCTTAGCATTTTTTGAACTATTTATTCCCCCAATCCATAAGAATGCCTTCATTATTTTATCAATTTTTTTGGTAAACTTCTTAGGTAAGGTCGTGTGAGCTGTATAATGAAGATGCAAGATAGTAAGAACTGAAACAATAAGGGTGATTCTAGCAGCATATGAGAGGAATCTGTTATGTCAAGTATTTACTCTTGATTTGATTCTGTCAATAAGGGGAAGGCAATCTTGAAACTTAGGGTTTGTGGTTGTGACAAGAATACCAAGGTAGCAAAATGGAGTGTTGTGAACATTTATACCCATGAGTCACCTAACCTATGAGTCACCTAACTTCAGAAAGATTTCTCACATCAGAAGATAGATATATGCAACTCTTTTCAATATTACGTTTCAATCCTGACCACTCTACGAAAAGTTTTAGAACACACATCATAAGATTGATAGATTGAGTATCAACTTCATATAGAAGGATTAAGTCACCAACATAGATAAGATGAGTATGGTTGACAACTCTACAATTATGATGATAATTGAACCCTCCATTACGAGTGACCAACTTGTTCATCATCCTAGATAAACCCTCCATCGCAACGGTGAATAGATAAGGAGATAAGGGATCTCCCTGTTTAATACCCTTTGCATTTTTAAAGGTTTTGTAGGGAAACTATTCACAATCACACTCAATGATGATGTTTGGATGCAAGTCATAATCCAATTAACAAATCTAGATGGGAACTATAGAGCTTCAAGGCATAATCGAATGAAATTCTAACTGGTGGTATCAAGTGCTTTATAGAAATCAACTTTAATTGAGCAATTATTGAGCATTTAACCTGAGTTGTACTCTTTTATCAGCTCTTGCAATATAATAATATTATCCCCTATATTTCTTTTAGATATGAAGGTCTTTGTGCTTGATTGATAATACCCGATATCACCGCTTTCAAACGTTTAGGTAGAAGTTTTGAAATCACCTTATATACTGTGTTACAATAAGAATATTGGCCTGAAGTCTTACATTCTTTGAGGGTTTGTCCTTTTTGACACTAAACAAATGAAAGTATAACTAAGCTTATGAAACATTATAGAATAAGAGAAAAATTCCAGTATAACTTTTGTAAACAATTATCCAGTGATATCCCATGTTGTTTGGAAGAACACTATAGGAAATCAGGATTAGGTGATTTTGATAGTGTAAGCCAACGAGTTCCTTCTTGACATCCATCTCTGTGATTGGTGAGACAGTAAATTCCTTTATATCCTGAGCAATTGAACAATTGAATAATCGGTGTAAATTATAACTTGGAGAATCATTAAAGTCACGACCCATAAGGTGGCATTAATAGCTCCTAGTTACGTCATGTGATTTAGGGTGATTTGAGTGTTCTTGGCCATTAAAATTTAGCAAAGATGAAATTTTGTTGACATTTCTTCTTGTTAACAATGTAGAGTGGAAGAATTTGGTGTTAGTATCTTCATCTTTCAACCAATTTATTCTAGCCTTTTGTTTAAGGATGGAATTATAAAGTCCAAGGACTTCTTGATACTCTTGTAACACCTTTCGCTCTAACATTCTCAGTTCAGTATTATGTGGAGAGTCATAGCATGCGTGTTGATCTTTAGCTAGCTTTTCTTTAAGAGTGTTTATCTGCTGATTTCTGACAGCTATGAAGCTCTTTAGAGTTCTCTTCATTAGCTTTAATTTAGTTATAAGCTGATAGGATTTATAGCTTGAAACCTTACGATTCCAGCATCTGTTGACTATATCCGAGAACCTCTTAAGATGGTAGAGACCATATAAAAATCTAAAATGAGAACCAACTGTTCTTCCCTCAACCAGAATTTGGATTAACATGTAAGAATGATTCGACATTAGGTTTTCCCTAGAATGGACAAATGAGAGGGGAAACTGGTTGAGCAAAGTGGAATTGAACAAAGCTCTATCCAATTTCTTCTGTATGAGCCAGTTGCCTTGCTGAATATTGCTCCATGTAAGTAATCTGCCAGTAAAGTGTAGATCAACCAAGTCCATATTCGTTAGGAAGGTTGAGAGCTCCTTTTTGGAACTATGATTGTACTTCCTACAACTCTCCACATCATTCAATCTTAAAGAGCAATTAAAATCACTTACAACAAGCCACGGGTGTGTAATACTTTGTTGCAACCTTTGTAAATCCAACAGGAGTTTGTTTTGTTGGAAACCAAAATTTGAAGCACATATAACGGTAACAACAAAAACAAAGCTTATACCTGACATCTGGCAGAGGTCTATAAAAGTCACGTTTTCACTTAAGAAGAAAGATGGAGCCTTTGCGAGGATGTCTTTCATCAACCAATGCCAAAGCAACAGTTTAAATTGAGATATTGATTCTATTCTTCAAGAACTTGCACATGGATAACATCAAGATTGTTGAGTCATAAGAGATTGATGATTGGAGAAGAGCCCCCAATTAGCACCAAAAAACTTGGCTCCCCTTAGATTCTAGGGCTCTTTTATTTAGGTTTCAAAAAGTCTCAGTGGACAAAGCTTAAGCCCTTTATTATTCTAGGGATAGGAGAGGGAGATGTCAGTCTCCTCCAATTCATCAAATTCAATTAGTCGAAGGATAAGAAGTGAGTTAAGTAAGGGGGAATTCTTTGAAACTTCAATGCACAATTTGACATAGCATATACGTTCCATGGTTGCTACTTGGATATCCATACAGATATGTTTACTCAAAGAGCTTGTTAAAAAGATAAGACCTTCTATGGTGCAAAATTCCATAGGAATGTTATACCCACCCACAATGGCAAAGTATCGATCTAACCTTTGCCTAGTTCTAGTCCCAGTTGATTTGCCTAGTTCTAGTCCCATTTGCTCTCCAATATGACATGGGCCGTCCTCCATAATCTCTTGAAGATTGGTGCAATTAGAAAACTGAAATAGAATGGAGCTATCCCCCTTCAGCATCTCTTTCACTAGCCCTTTCTTTCCTGATCTTGCCTTTACCCAAGCATTAACTGACGGAAAAGATGGGCATTTAGGCTAGAAGAAGCCTATCAAAGCTATGGACCAAGCTGTAACACCCTTCATTAGCAATTCAATAGAAGGAGATAAAACTCCATCTTTGAGCACATTGCTGGAACCCCTCCCCGGGCGGGTCCACGGCCCGACTTCCTATGTGACATCTGGACCTGTGGCCCACGGGGGAGGAATTCCCCACCAGGGATACTTAAAACGAACAAATTTATT
>JANZXR010000172.1:49148784-49170622 GCA_027575705.1 Erythroxylum echinodendron | reverse complement strand
CATAATTGATTCCATCTTATTGTGTAGGAGGCATGCTTTGTATCTTTCGATACTACCACCATCATTTTGTTTTGTTTTGAGAACCCATTTGTTCACAATAACTTTATGCTCATTATGGAGATCTACTAAGTACCATACTTGATTTGAGCATAAAGAAATTTTTTTTCATTGCTTTCATCCATTTTTATTTAGTGGGACCATTAAGAGCTTCATGTACATTCCTTAGATCATCCTCTTCTTGTGGGACAATCATGTGAAATTTTCCTTTTACTTCAAAAAAATGTCAAGAAATAAATCCTTAATTACTACATTAAAATTGAGGTTCATCAAAAACAGATTCATGAAATTTCTGATTACTTTTACTCGAGTTAGATACTATGGGTAAACTTTTAATAGGTTGTAATGTGAATTGATTTTGAGTCAATTCTCCCACATCCAAATCACTCCCACTATAGTATGGGTAAACTTTTAATAGGTTGTAATGTGAATTGATTTTGAGTCAATTCTCCCACATCCAAATCACTCCCACTAGGTTGAAATTTCCCATCTTGATTCCTCATAGGAGAATTATGCTGCTCAAGTATCTCATATAGTCTTTTCCTATTGCACCTTATATTCTACAATCATTCTCTAAGAATGTTACATCTCGTTATTTAAATTCAGTTACACTTTCACTGCCTTGTTCATCTATAAACACGTACCCTTTTAGGTGTTCAGATTATCTAATAAAGATACTTTTCTTCCCTCTTGGGCATAGTTTCCTATATTTATAAGAGAAATAAAAAACATAGGCAGTACATCCCCAAGGTCTAATAGTTGTCATATCAGGTTTTCTACCTGTCCATAACTCATAAAGAGTACTTGTAATTAGGGATAACAGTGGGTCGGGCCTAGCCCGAGGCTCGACAGGGCTCGAGATGCTATGCTTAAGCTTAGGCTTAACTGGGTCTAAGGCGGCCCAGCCTAACCCAATCAGAAATTATTATTTTTTAAAATATTGGCAAAACGACGTCATTTTTCCATAACTAGTCGAGCCCTAAGCCTAGCTCATTGACTTCAAGCTAGGTCGGGCCAAGCTCGGGCCTTTTTGCCATCCCTACTTATAACTGATTTGGTGGGCACTTGATTAAGTACATAAGTGGCAATTAGCAATGCATCACCTTAATAGGTGATTGGAAAATTTTCTTCTCCCATTATAAACCTTATCATTTCTATTAACATTTTATTATATCTTTCTATTATACTGTTTTCTTGTGGGGTTCTTAGAATAGTAACTATCTGTCTATCCCTTTTTCATCACATAGTATTTTGAACTTCTCAGATAAGTACTCTTGTCCTCGATCAGTTTAGAATGCTTTTATCCTCCTTTTTGATTGATTCTCAATTAAATTCATATATTTGATGAAATAACTTAATGCTTCTAATCTATTAGAAATCAAACAAATGTCACCTTACTGAGTATAGTAATATATAGAAGCGATAAAATACACAACTTTATGTTTTGCCTTTAAATTAATTAGACTATATATGTTAGAATGAACTAATTGCAATAGGTATGAATCCCGTGTTCCCTTTCCAAAAGGTTTTATAAATATTTTACCAGTTAGACAATGTTCACACGTAGGTAGATCTATTTGACTTAGATTACCTAAAAGGCCCTCTTTACCTAATTTACTTATTCGATTTTGACCAATATGATATAGTCTAGCATGCCACAAGATTGCATCATAATTAGAAGTACTAGAAGATGTAACTAACATATAGCCAATATAATTACTAGTAGTTATAAAATTTAGTACGATAAAATGTCGAACATAAAACCATAACCATAAAAACTAGTTGTAAAGTACAAATCCATTCCACCATTATGGAAGTTTACATTAAAGCCAATTTTAACTAACATCAACATATGAAGAAGATTTCGTCAAATCTATGGATGATAGAACACTTCATATGGGATCAAGGGTCGACTACCATGCATGTCTAATTTGAATGTGTCAAACCTTTGTACAACCACTTTGATGTTGTCATTTATATAAAACCATTTTGTTCCATGTAAGATTTTCTGGAACTCTACAAAGGCATCTCTATCATTTGCTATTTGGTTGCTTACTCCTAAGTCTGCAATCTATAATGGATATGATTTAGTTAGAAAAATAGAATAAGAAACGTTCACTTAAAAAATGTATGTACTATAATGTTGTACCTTTTTTAGGCTCACTATAATTGTGAGAAAAGTGATCCTTATTACCACAATTATAACACTTGACTCATTTTATGTTCCTTTTCTTGAAAGGTTAGTAACCTTTCTATGTTGATTCCATTTGGCCTTATTGGATTCTTTGGCAGAGTTATAATGTCTCTTATTCTTTGTCCACTTATGCCTACCATGGTGCATGTACTTCTTATTCGCAACTCTATATGAGCTAAAGTAAATTGCATATAAGTCAAAAGAAATCTTTGAGGCTTCTAAATGCTCTTCTTCCAATATGAGATGCCTCGCACCATCTTCAATGGTCTTGATGCTCTTGTTATGAGTTAAATGCATGTTTATATTCTCCCAACTGTTAGGCAAAGAGCAAATTATGGCTTTCACTTATTTCTGATTGGAAATTAGTGACCAACATCCCTAAACTCATTTATCATGTTTGACATTTGCCTTATATGCTTTTGCATTGTATGATTTTAATGCTTCTTATATGTATCAAATTTGATAGTGAGTGATCGTATCTTAGTTACTGAGCTTCCCCTAAATCATGCAACTAATGCAGACCGTATATCCTTAGTAGTGTCATATTTTCTAAACTCATGCACAATGTAATTTTCCATACTGCTCAACGGCGTAATGCAAGACAATAAGTTCTTCTTCTTCCATAGCTTGTAGACATCACAATCTCTTTTAATTGGGTCATATTTCTCTCCACAGTAACATCCATGGTCATGTTTAATGGCTCAAGAGCCTCTTTCTCCTCTAGCACATATTAGATTTTCATGCTTTATATTGAATAGTTGTTTTTATTCAGTTTCTAAATCTTTTGAGTTTAGCAATAATGTTTTTTGAAGTAATAGCTATTATTGAAACAATAAATTTCTACAATCAAAAGAAAATGTATATTACATACATTAATGTCATATAGATCATGTAAAGGGTGACTACTCTAATTTTAAATGCTTATGAAATCAAAAGACCACATATGTGTTCAATCATCATTCATACTAAAATTGAGTACCAATTGTCATACTCTACATGAATTTGTTATATATAGTAGATATCACATATGTTATAATATATCAATCATGTGTATTCATAAATGAACAAACTACATCCAGTTCATCACAATATATTTCATATTACATAAATTGTTTGTTCAATACATAGATAAACTATAAGTAACATATCCTATGTGGAATTGAGTTAATGAGTTCATGTGATAAAGTTTGCGAAGCTCGATATGAAATATTTCTCATTATTTTATTGAGAAACCTATGGGATATAGAGTTGTAATTAGATCCCTCATTAGAATTTCCTTCATAAATGTTATCACTAGCCAATCATACGTCTTTGTTTTAGTTGTTTTCATATTCCAAAGCATTCTCAACAACTTCAGGTTGTCACTATATTAAAAGTAAAGTCATATACTTTACGTTAACTTGTACATAAGATAAACAAGTATTAGAATACATTTCTTGAATCAAATTATTAACTTTAATAACATGTTGTGTTAGGTCTTCTTAATGTATCATGGGTATATTGAATAATCACACTAATTAAATTATAATCCAAAAATCTCATCCATGTATTTTAAGGCTTAATCTATCTATAAAATTGTGTTAAAATACTAACCAAGTATCAACCTTTAATTTGATTAAAGCCTATTAATGTTGGATTAGTTCAATTCTAACTTATAAGTATAAAAATGTCATGTCATATTTTCTGCTTCTCCATTTTCAACCATCTATCACTGCTTCCTTTCATCCAATGGAACCAAAAGCCACCAATGGTTACAACTGTAGGTGATGCTTTCCCCTCCTGCCCTTAGCCTCTTCCTTTAATTAATGATTGGCAAGACGACCTCTTTCCATGTTATGAAACAACGACAAGGTGAACTAGTCTATATTTTACTACCAATCACTGTTACTTTCAGCAGGAAGAGCAATTATGAAGTGGGGAAGCATCCCACACCAACCACCAGATGAGATCCTCTTTGCCAAGAACCCAGTTCCTACCCTGTGCCAGAGGATCTCCCACAATGGAACTAGGTTCCTAGCATAGAGGATCTCATCCCCACCATCCACCACTAGAAACAGTAGGAGCAGCAAGTCTATGATACGCTAATGAAGTCTCTTAAAATGATAAACTTGAACACAACTTTGATAGAGACATGCTTATACAAAAAAAAAACAAAAGCCATTATGATTAGTGGGAGTGATGAAGTGTCATCGTCTTGGACAAAAGCCTAGGATACGGTTCATTAGTGACTTTCCTATAGAATGAGCATGTATCACCATTTGATAGTGTTTTAGATGTTCATATTTTGCGCAAATTTTATAATTTTATAAATCTTCTGTAGTATTTCAATTATTTTAATATTCTACAGACAATATGGCTTGCTATTTATTTGTGTGTTATTTTGAATTGAATCTTAATATGATCTAATACTTCATATTTAGACTCAATCTCTGCAAAGTTTTATTTTGTACAAAATGAGTTTATTGCAAAGAATGTTCAGATATTAATATCTATCATTGATAAGTTTTTTTTTTTGTGCTAACTTTGGATATAAATCTCTTTAATGTGTTGAAATTTTTATTTAAAATTAATGGACTTGTTTCTTAATTGTTATCAAGTGATTTTCAACACATGGGAGATGAATTTGAACTAAAAAGATGCTAGAAAAGCAGAGATAATTCAAATTTCTAGCTGGCAGAAAAGTTTTTAACTAAACGTGAGCACATGTAAAGAAAAAGTTTATCAGCAGAGTCTGATTTGAAAACAAATTCGATAGAGTTAGGATTCTAATTATTTTGGGAATCAAGTTGTTTTCTTTATGTAGGAATTTGCTACCTGATTTTATGGAGAAGTGTATATGATAAAATAACTTCAAGAAGGGAGGACGAAAACCTTCTAGACATCTTATCTTTCACGTTTTTGCTTGGCTTTTTGGGAGTTTTTCGTTTCTTTCTGGAAAAAAGACAGAGATGGAGTCCAGATGTTCTGCTATTTGTTTGTTAAGTTTCATCACTATTATGAGTAGCTAAATCCTTCTTCTTAATTGAAGGAAACTAATGTTATCATCTAGTATGTGTGAGATTTTCTGAATAAAATTTATTTCATTAACTAATATTAAGTGTCTTTCGTATTAATTTTCATAATTGAATTGATTGATCTATAGGGTGTGCAACTAAGAATTGATTGATTTAATTTACAGTTAGATTATTACGATTTGACATTTAGTTTTGCTAATCCAAAGTGGCAATAGGATTGCCATCTTTTACAGGAGGGATTAGAAATTCTAAGAAAGATATTTATCTAGACTAAATACATATTGTTTGTGTATTATCTTGCTCGCCGATTCTCTTACTTCTTAAAGCGATTAATTATTCAAACTTAGGATCGTATCTAAGATCGATTAATTATTCAGCGTTGGAGAAGAGATTAAACGCTCTTACATCTTTGGTGTGGCAACTCGCGGTCACAAAGAAAGATGAAGCAAGGGCATGTGGAATATGTTTAATGTTGGGACTCCACTGATGCATGTCAGGGTTTGTAAGAAGAAAGTGCAGAACAAGTCAATGCCATAGGAGGATTTGCTAGGCAACCTTAAAGGAAATATGACCCATTCTTAAATATCTATAATCTAGGTTGAACCATTCAAATCTGCGTTATGGGAATTCTCAAGGACAACAGGCTACTTCAAATCTCTAGTAATATAGGCAACCTTATGTTCCTAGACAACATTAACAAATGGCACCCAATTTTGAAGGTAAGTCCTCTTTAGAAGATATGGTTAAATCTTTGGCTATTAACACCAAGACATTTCAGCAAGATACTCAAGCTAGTATTCAAAATCTTGAAAATTAATTGAGCCAAATGGCAAAAACCATCAATCGGTTAGAGGCACAAATTTCTGGAAAATTTCCTACTCAAACAGAAATTAATCCCAAGAAAAGCGCCAAAGCTATCATGTTGCGTAGTGGTAAAGAATTGAAGGGACCTGAAGTAGAAAATATTCCATCTATTCCTAAATACTTTCTTTCAAAATGGCTTCTGCTTCTTACAAAAATATCCAAAAGGGAAATCAAAGAAGAAGCAAGAAAGGAGGTACCTAACCAACCAGAAAAGACACATTCAGATTTGTACAAATTTGTTGTGCCACCCCCTTTTCCTGGTTGATTTGCCAAAGCAAAGAAAGAGGAGCAAGAGAAAGAGATAGTGGAGACTTTCAGAAAAGTGCACGTAAATATTCCTTTGCTTGATGCCATTAAATAAATTCCTCGTTATGCTAAATTTCTAAGAAACTCTACACTTTGAAACGGAAATTGAAATTTGATGAGAAAGTACAATTGGGAGAGAAAGTTTTTTCAATACTTCAGAAGAAAAAGTTACCACCTAAATGTCAAGACCCAGGTATGTTCACTATTCCCTATAAAATTGGTGATTTAAGAATTGAAAAAGCTATGTTAGATTTGGGTGCATCAATAAATGTCATCTCTTATGATGTTTACAAGTCCTTAAACATGGGGCCCTTCAAAGAAACTAATGTAGTGATCCAATTATCGAACCATTCAAATGCTTATGAGGATATTTTGGTTCAAGTAGGTGAAATGCTTTTTCCAGCTGATTTTTACATTTTGCAGATGGGTAATGAGGATGTACCTTCTTCAACTCCACTTTTATTTGGAAGGTCGTTCTTGAAAACCACTAGAACAAAATGGATCATTGACTATATAATTTGATGGTGAATTAATTAAATTCAATATATACAATGTCATGAAATTTTTATATGATGAACACCTGTTATTTTTGTGAATTTTGTTAACACTTGGGTGCAGAAAAAATTCATCGTTAAAAGGAAGAGATGAACTTGAGACAATCTTTAAAATTGGCGATGTGCTGCAGTGGTATTCAATCACAGATACGTTGGTGCCTAACAAAGAACTAGAAGCCATGTTCTGCAATCTGGAGAAAACCAAGCGACTGGCAAACCAATTATCTTATATGGAGTTGTCCTGAAATAGCTCTAAGTTATTGCCTTCGTTGATTCAACCACCCACGTTAGAGCTGAAGAATTTGTGTAATCATCTAAAATACATATTTTTAGGTGAGCAAGATATGTTACCTGTTATTATCTCAAACAAACTCACTCCTTTGCAGGAAGAACAACTGATTCAGATGCTAAGACAACACAAAGAAGCCATCAGATAGACAGTGGTTGATTTAAAAGGCATTAGTCCTACCATTTGTATGAACTAAATTTTGATTTAAGATGAAGCCAAAGAGGTAAGGTAACCCCCAACATTGTTTAAATCCATCCATGATAGAGGTGGTGAAAAAGGAAATCTTAAAGCTTCTTGATGCTGGACTTATCTATCCTATTTCATATAGCAATTGGGTAAGTCTGGTACAAGTAATTGTAAATAAAACTGGGGTAACTGTAATAGAAAATAGTGATGGTGAGTAGATGCCCACTTGTGTTCAAAACAAGTAGACAGATTACCTAGATTCTAGGAAGCTAAAGTTGGTTATTAGAAAAGATCATTTTCGGTTTCTATTTATTGATCAAATGCTTGAAAGACTTGCGGGTAAATCTTACTATTGTTGTCTAGATGGTTATTCAAGTTATCAACAGATTTTGGTTGAACCAAAGGACCAAGAGAAAACAACTTTCACGTGTCCATTTATCACCTTTTCCTACCGAAGAATGCCATTTGGGTTGTGTAATGCACTAGTGACATTTCAAAGGTGTATGGTAAGTATTTTCTCTAATCTTGTGGAAGATTGTATGGAAGTTTTCATGGATGACTTTACAGTTTATGGAGAATCTTTTGAAAAATATATTATCAACCTCGAAAAAGTGCTTAAATGTTGCTTTGAGACTAATTTGGTTTTAAATTATGAAAAATGTCATTTCATGGTTGATTAAGAATAATTTTGGGTTATACGGTCTTTTCTAAAGGAATTAAGGTTGATAAGGTTAAAATAGATATTATCAGATCTTTACCTTACTCCACGACTGTGCAGGAAGTTCACTTTTTTCTTGGTCGTGTAGGATTCTATCGATCATTTATTAAAGATTTTTCAAAGATTACTCAACCCATGTGTAGATTACTTTAAAAAGACGTAAAATTTGATTTTGATGAGCCATGCAAGATTGCATTTGATGAACTAAAGGGACGACTCACTATAGCCCCAATAATTTAACAGTCAAAGTGGGACATTCCCTTCGAATTAATATACGATGTCTTGGATTATGCAGTTGGCGTAGTTTTGGGTCAAAAAATAGACAAAGCACCTCATGTCATTTACTATGCCTCTATGACACTTAATGATACTTAGAAGAATTATTCCACAATGGAGAAAGAATTTTTTGTTGTAGTTTTTGGGTTGGAAAATTTTCAGTCCTACCTATGGGATACATGAGTGAGCACTTATTCAAACCATGTAACTCTGAAATATTTGGTGACTAAGGACCAAGGTTGATTCGGCAGATCTTACTCTTACAAGAATTTGAATTGGAAATACGTGACAAGAAGGGAGTTGAAAATTTGGTGGCCGATAACCTCATCGGAATCACTCTAACCAATACATATGATGTTTTCCAAGATGAATTTCCAGATGAAAGTCTTTTTGCAATCTAATAAGTAATTCCAGGTATGCTGATATAGTAAATTTCTTGGTGACTAAGTCCTTAACTAATGATTTATCCAGAGCTGAAAAGGATAAAATTAGACTAAAGGCTAAATATTACATATGGGATGAACCTCTTCTTTGGAAATTTTGGGTTAATCAAAGTATTAGAAGGTGTGTTGTAGATGATTAAATTCCTTCCAGATTAAAATTTTGCCATTCGTCTGTGTGTGAAGGATATTTTGGCCCCAAAAGAACAAGTCATAAAATTCTTAAATATGGTTTATTTTGGCCCAAATTATTTTATGATACTTACATGTTTTGTAAGTCTTGTGGTCATTGCCAAAGAACAGGTAGTCTAGGACGAAGAGATCAAATGCCACTTACAAATATCCTGGTATGTGAAATTTTTTATATATGGGGAATTGACTTTATGGGTCCTTTTTCTTCATTTTTTTTGGTAAGACTTATATCATTCTAGCTGTGAATTATGTGTCAAAGTGGATTGAGGCGAAAGTTACTCATATAGATGATGCTAAGGTTGTAGTCAATTTTATCAAATCTAACATTTTTATCAGGTATGAAATACCTTAAGCTATGATTAGCTACAAAGGAACTCATTTCTGCAATAAAATTGTTGGAACATTGATGAAGAAATATGGTGTTTCACATCGTATTTCGATTGTCTATCATCCGCAGACACGTGGGCAAGCTGCAGTCTCCAACCGGGAAATTAAATCAATTTTGAAAAAAGTGATGAATCTGAACATAAAAGATTGGAGCTACGTTTGGATGATGCCTTGTGGGCATATCGGAAGACTTACAAAACCCCAATAGGCATGTTGTCGTATAGGTTAGTTTTCAGTAAAGATTGTCATTTGCCTGTAGAAATAGAACATAGAGTCTATTGGGTTGTGAAGCAGTTAATATGGACATGGTAGAGGCTAGTAACAATAGGAAGTTGCAATTGCAAGAGTTAGAAGATATCCATAATGGGGCTTATGAAAATGTGAAAATTTATAAGGAAAAAACTAAAGTTTTTCATGATAAAATGATTTTAGGAAGCAATTTTCAGTAGGACAAAAAGTTCTTGTTTATCATTCAAAGCTTAAGTTTTTTCCAGGAAAATTACGATCTCGCTGGCTCGGACCATTTATTATTACTAATGTATTTTCTTATAGTGAGGTAAAAATTCAAAGTTTAGACACTTCCAAGGTACTTAAGGTTAATAAACATCACCTTAAACAGTACTATGAGAATTCTCTAGTCGAGAATGTGGAAGAGATAGAGCTGGTAGCCCCAATCTATCTCTGATTAGGTAAGTCGATGAACACATCCAGCTAACAACTTAAAAGAAGCGTATTTGGGGGCAACTAAAAAATTTCATGTTTATTTATAATTTTTAGTATTTCTCATTTTTTAATTTGTTTTGTTTTCAGCCATCTATTTTATCCCATTCCCTTTAGAATTTTCACATGTTAATATTTTCAATTTTAGTTTAATTAAAAAAATTTCCTTTCCAACCCACCCACCCACTATCATTTCTCCACCTAATACATTTTCAACCTTACACTTTCATTCATCCTTTCCACTTACCCTTACCCAATCCAATTTCGTTTACCCACTCAAATTTAACCCACACCCATACCATTTTAATGTTAACCCCAAACCTTTTACCCTCCTTACCACCGTAACCAACACCACCACTAGTCCAAAATCATTATTGGTTTTCTGTTTTCTTTTTTGTAATTTCAGGTTTGTAAAATCACAGAGAGTGGGACCATACCAAGAAGAGTGACTCACACCAGTTAGCTTCACTAATCCCGACAATAGTTAACACCTAACCTTCATCAGATAACACAATTGTGATGTCGGCTCCATCCATTCCTCCAATTTTAAAACCAACCCAAGGTCTTAAAACTAGGAATCGAACTCAGAAAGGTAAGCAAATTGAAAGGAGAAGCCAATGGAACTCACAAAATGGGACTTTCACTTCTTTTCAACTACCAGAGGACAATAAGAGATTTCAATAGTTGAGCCAACACAAAATTTACCCATGTAAGTATGTTTTGACTGACACTTTTGATGCTTTACAAATTCATAATTCCTTCGAGCAATTGGTTGGGCAAATTTGTTGGAATGTATTTGTTAAAGTTGACTATCTTGCTTATGTTGAATGGACACGAGAATTTTACAGTACCTTTCAATTTAATTCCTATAAAGAATTCAACTTGTTTGCTAAGTGAATTGTTGCATTTAGACTTGTGGGCTAGGAATTTGCATTATCTATTGCTGACTTTAACGTTGCTATGAGTTTAATATCAGCTGATGACATTAATAATGAACTGTTTGTAAGTTCCAGCTGTGATTATCATACTGATTTTCATGCCTCTGAGCTGTGGACTCAATGGTCTGTCGATCTCAACCATATAATGCTAGTGCATCTAAGAGTTCATATTTAAAAAAAATCATGTTTTCAAAATCATACATAGAATCTTAGTATACAATTTTTCAGGGCGACGAGACTCCGCTGGTACATTTTCTAAGGGTAAATTTTATTTTTTGTGGTGTATGGACATACAAAGTCTTGTTAATTTAGGTTTTTGGTTTCTGACTCAATTTTAATCTGTGATAAACAAGAAATCCAAACCATTAATATTAAGGTCCTATATCACTCAATTGGTCGCTAATTTGAATTTATTAGATATGAAAATACTGATATGTTTGTGACTTGTGCCATAGAACCTTTGGATTTGGAATGTTGGTGTAGGATGGGAATCGTTGAAATGAGTCATGGGAGGATATTCTTTACTTATCTAAGTCCAGCTTACCCTTTTAACCCACTTTCAACCATAAAGAGTCGGGTCGTCTCACTTACGTCGATTAGTAGCCAACCTCCCCAGGCCAACTTGAATGCTCGTTTGGTTTGATCGAAACGCCAGATGGACCGAATAAAGCATAATTTGATAGCATATTGGGAAAACTAAGGATTTCAACCTCCTTACTCACCAACCCCATGACTTAGGTGATCAACTTACAGAGAAGCTTTCTTTCCTCTTCTCTTTTCTATTTTATCTTCTTTCACATTATATAATTACATTAGGGATAATGTATGGATTAGGTGTAGGGGCAGGGTATGTTCACTTGTCAATTGCATTATATATCCAAAGATATTGATTGCATTTGATGAGTTTTATTTGATTGCCTGATAAAGTTTATATGGTATTAAACTTATGATAATATATTATTGAGTTTGCTAAAGGAAACCTGTAATATATTCTTAATGTTTAATTGTTTGAACCTAATAATTTATTGAGAATTTACATATTTGAATCTATTTATATTCATTTGAATGCTTCATTTGTTACTGTGTTTAATGGTTTGAACTTCTTTAGATAGTGTGAATAATTCAATTTTTATTTAGGTGTTTTTGATCTTGATTTAGCATTGTTAGAAGAGCAACATTGACATCACAAATACAAGCAGTGAGGTTGAGAAGACAAACTATAAAGCATGAGGAAGGTCTAACAAATTATATATTAATTTAAGGTAAATGACTACTGCCAACAACATTAAGACCATTATTCCACAAGTTGAAATTGTTAAAAATATCTTAAATTTGTGGGAGAACATTTTCGTTATGCAGACAAGTATCTTGCTTTTACAATAATGAGTGAACTTACAACTAGAGATGAAAAATATTGCAACAATATTAAAGATCCTTAATATGATAATTGATGACTCCTTTTTAGTAAACTTTATTATGAACTCGTTACCTCCTAATTATCAACCTTTTCAAATTAACTAAAATAATATAAAAGACAAATGGAATGTTAATGAATTGTCCATTATGCTCACTTAAGAGGAAACAAAGTTAAAAAATCTATGAGTTCATTTAATTAACCTTGTGGGCTAAGGAGCTAATAAGATTAACAAGCCAAAGGCTAGGAAATTTAAGAATAAAGTGTCTGCTAAAGCGACATAGGTTACTACTAATATTGACAAGAAGGAAACAAAGAAAGTTAAGTGTCATATCTGTAGGAAATTATATGAAACGTAAGGCTTAGTTTCATAAAAAAAAGTTCATAAAACCTTTTTATACATTCTAAACTAATCTTAATTGAAGTTCCTTCTAATACTTGCTGGCTTGATATAAGTGCAACCACTCATATTTCTAATGTTATACTAGGACTCCTTACAATCTTAACCAGAAACCCAACTGAGATTTTTTTGGTGAGAAACCGTAAGGTCTTAATTAAAGGCATAGGGAATTATCGTCTACTATTAGATACTAGTTATCACATAGATCTATTATAAAGTCTCTATATATCTTCAATTCTTAAAACTTAATTTCTTTTTCTAAACTTAATGAAAGAGGGTTTACTTTTAAGTTTGGTGATGGTTGTTTCAATTTATTTCAACATAATTCCATTGTTGGTTGTAAAACTCTTTTGAATAATTTATATAAATTGAAACATGATATTAAATTTTCAGAATCCTTATTTTATATTTATCATACCATTGAAATTAAGCATATCATAATGAATGATAATTTAGCTTACTTATGGCATAAACGTTTGGGTCATATATCCAACAAAAGATTGGTAAATAAGGAAATTCTTTCTAATTTAGATTTTATTGATCTCAGTATATGTGTGGATTGCATTAAAGGGAAAGAAAACCAAACATAGTAAAAAAGGAGCCACAAAAATTACTCAGTTACTTGAAATTATACACACTAATATATATATAGATCTTTTGACACTTTATATTTTGGTGGACCAAAGTATTTTATCACATTTATAGATGTTTTTTCACATTACTGATATATATATTTGCTTAATGAAAAATATTAAGTTGTAAACGTCCTTAAGGTGTTTATAAAGCAAGTCGAAACCTAATTAGATAAAAAAAAGGAAAAATTGTAAGATTTCATTAAGGTGGTGAATATTTTGAAAAATATGATGAATTAGGAAAATGTCCAGGTCCGTTTGCAAAGTTTTTCAAAAAACATAGCATATATACACAATATATTATACCAGACACACCTTAACAAAATGGTGTAGCAGAAAGGCTTAGTCGGACATCAATGAATATAGTTATGAGTATGATAAGTAATTCCTCATTCCCAAAACCTTATGGATGCATGCATTTAAAATTGTTGTATATTTACTAAATAGCATTCCTAGTAAGGCAATCCCTAAAGCTCCTTTTGAATTATAAACTAAAATCAAACCTAGTATGAGGCACTTGCTTATTTGGAGTTGTCCAGCAAAAGTATGAGTTTATAATCCATATGAAAGGAAATTTGATTCTCAAACAGCTAATGGTTATTTTTTTGGTTACTAGAGAAATAAGGGTTAATGTTTCATTAGCTATAAATGTCCCGGTATCCACATATATACCAAATATTATCCCAATATTGGAAGAACAAAATGATTATGGATAATATTTGGATAAAACAACACCCCAAGAAGGAACTAACTTACAACAAATTGATATAAATAGACACGTACAATAGCATTAAATAAACCTGTAATAATAAGGAGATTAGTTATTCCTAATGACTATGGGATTTATTTGCAAGAGTTAGAATTTGATTATGGCACTAATAAGGATCCTATTTGTCTTCTCAAGCCCAAAAAAGTGACAAGTTTGACAGATGAATTGATGTTATGAAAGGTGAGTTAAATTCAATGGCACAAAATAATGCCTAGGATCTTGTTGATTTGTGAGAAGGATTTAAGCAAGTCAAATGCACATAGGCCTTTAAGACCAAACATGACTTGAGTAACAATATTAGACGATGTAAAGCTAGACATGTTGCCAGAGGTTAATCCTAAAAAATATGATATTGATCATAAATAGACCTTTTCACCTGTCTAAAAAAAGACGCATTAAGAATAATTATGACATTAGTGACTCAGTTTAATTTAGAACTACGTCAAATGAATGTGAAAACTACTTTTCTGAATGGTGGTCTTGAGCATAAAGTTTGTATGGATCAACATAAAGTTTTTTCTATAGAAGTAAAGGGTCACATGATGTGTAAATTTAAGAAAATATATATATTTAAACAAGCTTCTTGATAATGGTATATTAAGTTTAATGATATTATAACATCTTTTAATTTTCAAAAAAATATTATTGATCAATGTATCTACGAAAAGATTAATGGGACTAAGTTTACATTCCTTGTTTTATATGTTGATAATATTCTACTTGCAGTTAATGACTTAGACATATTGTATAAGATTAAAGATACTCTTTAAAAATTTTGAAATAAAAAATACAGGAGAAGACATCCTATGTGATAAGAATTTCAATATTCTGAAATAGATCGTAAGGACTATTAAGATTATCTCAGAAAGACTATATGGAAAGAATTCTTAAGAGATTTAATATGAACAAATGTTTAGCAAGGATTGTCCCAATACAAAAAAGAGGATAGATTTAGTCTCATGCAATGTTCAAAGAAAGAAATGGAACGTAAACAAATAAGATATATTCCATATGCTTCTATTATTGGTAATTTGTTGTATTTGCAAACATGAACAAGATCCAATATCAATTTTGTGGTTAGAATGCTAGGCAGATATCAAAATAATCCTATTATAGACCATTGGAAAGATTCAAAGAAAATTTTAAGGTATCTTTAAGGAACAAAGAACTACATGCTCATATATTGAATACCTAATCCATTAGAAGTGATTGGGTATTCAAATTCAGATCTTGTTGGATGTGATGATAGTAGAAAATTAACATTTGACTACTTTTTTATACTAAAAAAAGGAGCTATTTCATAAAAAAGTGCTAAACAATTTGTCATTGTTTCATTCATTATAGAAGTGAAATTTGTAGCTTATTTTTAGGATACAATATATGCCTTACGTTTGTAGAACTTTCTTTTAGAGTTTGGGGTTGTCGACACCATTACTAAGCCACTAAAAATTTATTGTGACATTTATGTAACAATTTTCTTTTCTAAGAATGACAAGTACTTTAGAGGTGCTAAACATAAAGAGTTGAAGTATTTTGTCATAAAGTAAGCAGTTCAAAAACAAAGAGTATTGAACATATTAAGACTAATCTTATGATTGCAAATCCTTTAACCAAAGACTACAACTAAAGATATTTAAAAAGCGTATTGAATATATTAAGACTAATCTTAAGATTTCAAATCTTTTAACCAAAGACTACAACTAAAGATATTTAAAAAGCATGTTCATGAAATGGACCATGGTTTTATTGACAGTTGTTTTTAATGAGATTTTAACACTCTTAAGCTCAATAAAAGTTTTTTATTATCAATTTTCTTATTTATTTTTATGATATTTATATATTACTTATGTTACCTGACTTGATAAATTACTATTTTTGTGGTATATGGAAGGCAATATGCCATGTTGAAGTATATGACCACTATAACCCACATTATATGGTTTATTATTTTAAGGTAAATTATAAAGATATTAAGAGATTTGTTTATGTGTGCTTAATGTTTATTCTATTAAGATAAAGTCTGAAGTATAGGGCCAAGTGAGAGAATGTTAGAATGTGATACGATTAATGGGTATATTTTGTATATATTTATCATAATATTAGTATAATTAAAGAGTTTTATTGGTCTGTGTTTCCTATATAATAATAGAATAAATCTTAATTTTTTATTTTTGGTCACTTAATGATGGACATACCAGATTAAAAGTTATAGATATATAAAATAGTCATCCATCTATTAATTAGGATTACAGAACATTTTTCATCAAAATTTTCATAGCTGTAAGAGACTTAAGAGAGAGAAATCAAATTTAAACAAAAGCACGGTAGAGTTTATTTATCTCTTTATGATAATAACATCTTCCACATAAATTACATAATATTATACCTTAATTATTTGTGACAATTATTTATTTACGATCTTAAAGTTATTGTGTTAATTTTTATCATAAATGGAACTTAACATAATTTATAGTTATTATTAATATTGCAAAATTGTATAAATTTTCATATTCAAAAATGAAATTTACCCCAATTTAATTGTATTATTAGTGTTAGCTTGTCTTAGTTTAAAGATATTGGACACTTTAAGACCTAAAAATCCAATCATATAAATATATATATTTAATTGAAAGCTTTAGATAAATCTAAAATAACTCTTACTATAGGAGAGTAGAGCAATCCCTTAGCTTAATAACTGTTGGCCAAGCCAAGGGATGGACCATTTATCTATTATATGTTCTATAATTAATGGATAATAGTCCTGCTTGTCTTAAGATAAGCTGAATTTTGGTAAATTACCACTTGCACTTTTACGATCGATTGGTACTTTCTCTAAGCAAAACAAATATGTAATGAGCTTGTAAAAGTACGTTCTTATGTCTGGCAAGTATATACATTCTTTTTTTTACCTATTTAATTATTAATAATCAATTACTCCCAAGCATTTAATATTTGGAGAATAAATCCAAAAAATGAATGTATAAGAACAAGGGACGTGAGAAAATAATCACCAATCGTATATTTGAAACCAACAAAATAGGCGGCGGAGCATGCACTTACGTTGAAATGTCTAAATGGGTTGGATTCGTTCTAAAGACTGACCGGAATGCAAATGTCTTCACGCATATAGAAGAAGAAGAAGAAGAAGACTGAGATTAGTTACAGTTTTCAAGTGTACAAGTCTTGGTCCGGACCCATAAGATGCAGAATGGAAGAGGGTTATTGTGTCGACATTGAATTCATTCCACCAACGCGTTATTTAGTATTCCATCTAGACTCTAGAGGGAAATTTTTGGACACATGTACAGATCGTACTGCCTAGTTACAAAGGAAATGAGAACGAAATCTCCATGGACATTCCATTCCACGTAATTGCTTGAAGTTATTTACTTTGAGTTAGCTTCAATGAAAGGTAGGAAATGTTTGTTTGGAAATATCGGCAAGAAACGTAATGTATGATTATGTTTTCATTTTTTAATTCAGTAAATGAATTGCTTCATTAAAATTTCCAGTTCTAGTCTCTATTTTTATCTATTATTTTTTTTAAAATCATATAAAATAATTTTAATTTTCTGTTTTAATTTTTTACCAATATAGTTTCATTATTAATTTGATAATATTATTTTTAAGTATTTAACTACTAACTAAACTTACAATAATTATAATTTAATCATTCAATAGTAAGCATTTTAATTTATTTTATAATTTAAATAAATAAAGAGTATTTTAAAATATAAAAACTGAAATTATTATTAACACTAAATATTATATTTTGAATTTCTAATAAAATTTTAAATTATTTATACAGAACAAAATTTAACTATTAAAAATCTGAAAAATAACAATTATTATAAATATTTTAAAATTATATTATTTACTTTCAATATAATATGATGTATTTATTTTTAATATTTACTAGTAAAGATTATTAATTAAAATTGTTCTTTAATTAATAAATAATTTTAATTCATTTCAACGTTTATTTAATATTTTATCTTTGCAAGCATTTAATGTGTAATTAATTGGAGATTAAGAATTAAATAAAATTTTATTTGTAAAAAAAACTAAAATGATGAAAACAAAATAAACAATAACAAATAGCGGAACCAAGCCGATCTTTACAAATGGCGGGTTATACTATTCCAATTATTGGGAGGAAAAAGCACGCAATCCATTTTTTTAAGTTAAGAATGACCAGCTAAGTTGAACTGGTTTATGATTGGACAAATTTACTCGTTACAATCCTTTGTATTCGATTTCCTGTGTGATGAAAGAAGAAAACTAATAAGAGTAAAATCAGGATGTTCAATGCCACTTTATATGCTCGTGATCGTTTTAAGATTTTGTTGGCTGTCATTGTTATTAACGTTAATCACAATTTGCTAAATTATGGTTTTCTGTTATTTTCAAGTATAAAGTCTGAAATGGGTTGTATTCTTATAGTCCTATGACTGAGTCAGATTATCAAAGAACTGAGCAGGGACAAATTTATTCTTAGAGAAACGTCCAAGTGCCTGACCAATCTGTAATCAAAGTCACACGATATTATCTTTTTCCATCTCTCAAGCTGACTTCACAGCAAGCCTGGAAATCAAACATAAGTTATTCAAGTTCAAATATCCTATGGAATTGAAGGATGGACATAACCAGGAAATTTCCTGCCAATGAGACCTGATATGGATGTGTATAATATGTATAAAAATGAAGTTGAGAACGATTAGATTTAGCTATATTAATTTGTCGATTACTTATAATAATTTATGGCTATTGTGGAGAAAAGTCAACTATGTTGAGTACCATATCATCTAATTTCACTCTCGCCAGCACAGCAGTTTGATAGAGTCGAGACAAGGAACCGAATAGTTGAGAACGATTAGATTTAGTTATATTATTTTATCGATTAGTTATAATAATTTATGGCTATTGTGGAGACAAGTCAACTATGTTGAGTACCATATAATCTAATTTCACTCTCGCCAGCACAACAATTTGATAGAGTCGAGAAAAGAATTCGAATCTCGATGCCCCTCTCCAGCTGCGATGGCCCATATTCAACTCGTTTGACTAAAGTTCAGGTTCGTGAAGATTGCATGGTCAGTTTACTTGTCTTCTGTTGCATGGCATGGTTCTGAAAACAATTCTTGAACAGTTCAACCGTTACTGCCCTTTTTAAGGCTTATATTGATGCAGCACCGAGTCATCACTGTTGCTGTTGTTGCGGAATCATCGCAATAAATCCTAAATAACAAGGTAGTGTGCAACCCAATGTTTGAAAACTTGGTAGCAAAATCAATGAAAACTACGATAGGTTAAGAATGGTGTCAAAAGTTGGATTTAATTCAATTAAACCCTATGCTAGTCTCAAATGTTAAGAAAAGGCCTTAAGCTTATCTTAGAATACTGAGAAATGATGCAACATAGCGCATGTGACAAGGAAGTCTGCAACTAAAATTTGTGTGCGCTATGGAGTTTTTATATGAAAATATGAATAAACTATCACAAGAATCAGTTTATTAATTATTAAATTATTATATAAACTATATAAGAATCAATTTATTAATTGTTTAATAATTAAATAAACTATTAGAAGAATCAATTTATTAATTATTTCATTATATAATCATTTAATTGATTTTATTTAATTATATAAATAATTTGAATTAATAATAAAATCTCATATATTAAAATAACTATCTAAATTTAAGATATTTGATTGATTATAATTTTATAGATTTAGCTAATTATCTATTTTAAAATATTTTATTAACTATACAATTTCCTTTTGCATTTTGATTTATACTTATCTTTACTCGATGTAATTAAATCCAATAATGAGGTATCGCACCATGTCACCACAGAATTGAATAATCTTTCACTTCATACTTCTTGTGTAGGCTTGATGATAATATGATTAAAGATGGCTCGGGCCGCCATACTATCCGTACCAATTTTATCACTCTTCTTACCCCTCTACTCGCACTTCTAATTAATATAATATCTTTTGTGTGCCTAAAATGAAAAGGAATATTATTTCTGTATATCAATTTTGTAACACTAATTATATTTAAATTATTATCCACTATTTTTCATATGAAGTATCTAAACAAGAAGGCAATCCTTTTGACGGGCAAAACTAAAGATAATATATATGAGAAGCCAACCTCTTTTTTAAAATTGTCTTCTTTTCTCTCAGCTTTTCATGCATTAAAACCACTTCATCTAAACGACACTCTAAATCAATTCATCTGTCCTCTCTTATTCTTTAGCATATTATGTCCATATTTTATTTATCTTATTTTATGTTATCACATTGTAATACGTGTTCAAATGATAAAGGTCTTTTTTTTTTTCTACATATACAAATGTTTCATCTCACTCTTTGTAAATCATATTTTATGATGTTTAGACCTCTCGCACTTACTATATTGATGCTTTGAAGCATTATATCAATTTCATTAAAGCAGATTATTCATTATTTTCTTGTATTCAAGGTTTGAACAACATCTTCATCTTGGTTTATGTCGATGATATCATCATCACAGGCAATGACAATGTCTCGATTGAAGCTTTGAAATCTTATCTCCAAACTAAATTCCACGCCAAAGATTTAGGGCTTTTAAATATTTCCTTGGTAGTGAAGTGTTTCGCCATCGTAAAGGTATTTTTCTTAGTCAAATAAAATACACTTTGAAGATTCTTGAAGATGCAGGTCTGTTGGAGGCGCATACTGCTGATTTTCCTATGGAACAACATTTGAAACTCAATGACAATGACGGTCCATTGCTTGAAGATCCCTCTCCTTATAGAGATAGGTTGGTTGTCTCATCTATTTAACCATCACTCGTCCAGACATTGTATATAGTGTCAACATTTTATCCCAGTTCATCAACCAACCAAGGAAACCTCATTGGGATGCAGCTCTGTGATTACTACGATATCTGAAAGGTACTCCTGGTCAAGGCAAATTACTCTCTTCTTTCAGCCTTTTACATTTGATTGCCTATGGCGATTCTGATTGGGCAAGTTGTTCAATGATAAGGAGATCCAACACTAGTTATTGTGTTTCCCTTGGGATTTCACTAATATCATGGAAAACAAAGAAACAAACCACTATTTCTTGCTCTTTAGTTGAAGCGGAATACCAAGCAATGGCCTTGACTTCTCGTGAATTACATTGGTTATTGATACTGTTACAAAACCTTGGCATTCATCATCCCCAGTCAATAACTCTATACTGTGATAATTAAGCTACACACCACATTGCAGCTAATCCGGTTTTTCATGAATGAACAAAGCACATTGAATTGGATTATCACCTTATTCGAGAAGAAAATATAATCTAGCAATGTTTTAAAAACCGGATCGGATATTAAACTGGTCGAAAAAAAGGTTTAAGATTTAAAGGTTCAATCGGTAATGAACCGTTATAAACCGGTATATAATAAATAAGAAGTAAAACTTATAAGAATAAGTAAAAATAAAATATTT
>JANZXR010000172.1:49131411-49146024 GCA_027575705.1 Erythroxylum echinodendron | reverse complement strand
ATTCAACAGGTCTGCTACTAACTGATTAAACATAGTGATGTGTTCATTCATAGTAGTACCTGGTTGGTAATTAAATCAGAACAATCTTTTCTTCATAAGGAGCTTATTTGGACCACTCCTTTTTAGAAATTTGTCCTCCAACGCCTTCCATAATTTGTGTGCAGAAGTCTCGTTCTTGAAGGCATACTTCTGTTCTCTGGATAGGCACGATCGAATTGTTCCACATGCCAACCGATTTATAATACTCCAATCTTTATCCTCAACATTATCTGGTTTCTTTTCATTAATGGCAATGTCAAGACCCTGCTGGAAAAAGGCAGTCCAAGACCTTCCCCTGCCACATGCCGAAATGGCCAGTGCCATCAAATATCTTCACCTTCAATTTCAAATTTGACAACGGAATCCTTGACCATGATGACGATGAAGCCGATGTCCCCTGGTGTTTCTTGATCATTAAATGCCATTACAGACTCAAAATATAGTATTCAATATAACAAAAAATTACAAACAAACTAAAGATGAACCTTTATCTCTAATACCACTTGTTGGAAAAATCGGGTAATTTTTTCCTCTAAGGTAAACAACTACTGAAGTGAACCGATTCGATAATACCCAGGAAAGATCACAATGACCTCCTAGACACTATTATCATTCCACGTAAAATTCCAGGAAAGGTCGAAGGGGTCACAAACGGTCCCACTTAAAATCTGATCTCCTAGATAGAAATTACGTGCGCGGTGTATTTATCACAACTTAACCCATGTACACACGAGTTAATAAATACACCCAAATAAATTGAATACAACACTACAAATATACCCCACAAATAATATTGAATACTATAAACGTGGAAAAATAAAAGTGATAAGGAAACAACACACTCGGAAATTTGATAACGGAGTTCGGCCAAATATGCCTATGTCACTGAAGCACCACTAAAGCAGCTCGTTTTACTTATGTGGGAGAAGAGCAAATTGTTTTTGGATGATATACAATGAGAGGGGGCGGAGTTCTTTTATAACTTCCATCCTCCCCCACAAATATATAAACTTTCAATATGGGATTGTGCCAAATAGTAACAATGTTTAGCTAACATAATCTAATAAATGCATGAGTTTATATAGGAGTCATATATAACAATCTCCACCTTAACGAATATACTCCATTTAAGCTAATTTATATCCTTGTCTATAAGTACGACGTCTTAATTCAATTCAAGTAATACTTAACCTTTTATATGGTAACTAATTTTGTCAAGATTTCAATTAAGTTTGTTGAAGGGTGAAATCTATCTAGATGCAGTTACTCTTTAATCTTGTGAAATATCATATCCTTCACTATAAAACCCAATTATCTATTTTTCACCTAAATATTTATAGCCTTTTAAGTTCGATCCCTGTTGATAATGGTAAGAGCATACAAGGTCGTAATAACATACAAGGTCGAGTCCTCCCAACCATATATGATTAGCAGCCTAATAGTACATCTCGCTCTATCCACGAGTACACTATATTGATGCTCTTCTCTTAGCCATAGTTTTCATCATCTTTAACATCTACTCTAAGTTATTATAGATCCATGTATACTACTTTTGAACCAATAACTTCTACGGATAATTATGCTCAATATCAATCTATGATGTCTCTCACTTGTCTTAACAATTTCATCATTATTATCACACCTTTCATCATTTTAATATTGTCTTCGTTGAACAATTCGTATATAGCATGTCTAAAAAGATCAAGTTCTTTCTCAAATTTGATACATATCAAACTCTATACAACATCCCAATAACATAATCAAATATCTTGATCCTAATCTATCTTATTTTGAAAATTTTGTAGTCTTTATCACCCCCTAATTGAATAATGTTGAAGCTGTGTCATTTGTTTAACACAAACCAATTTTAGTTTCATATTATATGATGTAAGTCTCACATATCCAAAATCCATGAGTCTTATAATTGGCTGGTTGAAAAAAAGAGTATATCTTTATTACTGTAATCCAAATCCTTGCTCGGCATTAAGTCAGAAGACCTTAATAAATCACCACATTTCTTTTCATCACTATGCTCTTTCTTGTTTGGACAATCTCCATTTTTATGTGCAATTTACTCACACTTGTAGTATCAGACTATCTTTTACCTTTGGATTTTAACTTACAACTCCTCTTAGATAAGTTATCCTTACTCTAATTCTACCTATGATGTTGGTTTACCCTTACACGTAGCTCTTTACCTTCAGAACTTTCACGAGTGCTTTGTCTTTTTTAGTTGGGAAAAAATATTATAGAATTAATGTCCTCCTCACCAATTGTCTTTTTACCCAATATAAGCATGGTCACTAGATGTTAGTAAGAAAGACGTAAAGAAAAAAGCAAAAATATCTCTTTATCCTTGTTCTCAATAATCACCTCAAGTATAATAGGTTACTAACCGTTTAGTTGAATGCATTAATATTGTGTTTCAAATATATTTTCTCTCGCATCTTTGGCCTATATAGTTTCTAATTCAAATATAATTTGTTTATAAGAGATCTCAACATGTATTGATTATCCAACTTCTTTCATATCTCACTAAGGGATACAATATCCTTGACGTGGTACATGACATCGTCTATCAAGTGTAATCGTATTATTCTAGCTATTCGTAATTGTAACTCCCCATAGTTGAGCATGTTTATCTTTCAACTTATTCTCTTGTAACCCTTTCATCATTTCAAATAAATTGTTCAATTTTTATTGCTATAGTCCAAAAATATCAATTATATTGAAGTTTCTCATTTCAAACATTGCAATAGAAGTTATTATCACCTCAACACTATTTTGATACAACTCGTTGAGAAAGTATATGTACCAAGAATAGAGAAGAACAAGAGAAAACAAACAAGAACATAATAAGATTTTTAACAAGGTTAGTCAATTTGGTATGCCTGCATCCTCGAGAATTGAGAACGACTAATTCGCTATTCATTTGAATTATTTCTTAAAAATTACATATTTCCTGTCTATAAATAGGTTTATAACCAATACACTGATATGTAAACTTTAGCTTGTACAATCATATACAACTTAACCTTACCAAGCCTAACCTAATTTAAACATGATCATAATAAGACCTAAAATTCTTTTAGAGTTTGAAGCTCGCCAAACATATGTTTTAGAATAAGACAATTCATCATGTCCCATACTGCATAATTTATTATTTATGTTCGAACATGAACACAGGTTCTAACACATCTGTGTCCAAAGTCATATAACTCACTATATTTATCTGAAAGCAAACATATACTTTGACACTCATATGTCACAGGATATCTCCTTAAAAAAAATCTCCTACCATACGAACACTTACGTATTTGAGTATATATCTTTACCTCAAGTTTCTAAATAAGAATATGCCTGGACACTTTAATGTGTATTAAGCCTTGTTTAATCAAAGACTTCTAAAAATGTATGTAGTTTTAAGAGCATTTAAAATTTGCATAACCATATTTATAAGCCATATAAATGACCAATGTTTAAGAATAGCACATGGATTAAAAAATGTAGAAGCAAAATTAGTATGTGATTTAAGTAGTTGAAGAATATTTTTCTTCGCAACTATCATAACCTATTATCAAATTATTATTATTATATATCATACATTATTTATTGTTATGAAAGAGTAATTTAGTTAATATGAGTCATGACGAGTATTACCAAAATGATGACACATAAATTCTTGTTTTAAATATCTAAATATACTAATCACTTTATATTGAAATTTTTTGTTAACGTTTGTTAATAAAAATCATAAGTACGCGTCATTTTTAATTGTTTATATCTTGTTATGTAAAATTTTTAAAAAATATTAATAAAAGTGTCGATATAAAATGCTTATGAAAACTCTATAATAAAAGAATAAAAATATATTTATCCTTTTATAACACTCAATTTTTCCCATAATAAAAAAAATCCCGCATAATCTTTCACATGTTCCAAATGAATACATTAACATAAATTTTAAAGAAGTACATTAACAATAAATTAAAAGAATTGAAAATGAAAATGAAAATGAAAACAAACAGCATTGTCTCTCCAAATTTTCTTTTTAGTGCCAACCAATCCTAAAACAGCCATCCATCAAATTGCTCCACACAAACCCAAAAGGAGAAATACAAGCTGAGTCGTTCTTATTACGACAATAATGTAAATTGAAAAACAAAAAAGATGACAAACCAAATCCCCAAACCAAGTACAAAGGAAAACGCCATGATGAAATAAAGTACTGGTTAATTCGACTCTATATTATCCGTCCACGTGTCCTTGTCAAACCCTGACTAATTGAGAAGGTCCAATCTGACAAAGCTTGTCATGGGTCCCACTCGATAGAGACACCCCACGTGAAAGTTCCATGTTATCATCTGAACCTCCACCACATCCTCCCATCACTGCTCTGTCTTCCTTTTCTTCTTTAATCCTTTCCCCTTTGTTCGTCTAATTATATAAACTGAAGTAATTCGCAGCTCTCGGCAAGTTATTTTTTGTCCGTACGCTGCACCGTCGCGTCCTCTGCCTCTGGTGGCGTCAAATTGTTGCTGTTAATACCCATCTTCTTAAGGTTTTGTTGGTTGCACACTTGCCTTAGTCTCTCTATTTCCTTCTTCAACGATTCCTGATGCGCTGCCGTTTTAAAGAACATTAACGTCAGAAACACCAAAAGATGTCAACCTCCACTGCCCATCTTGTTTTAACCATGCAATCGCAGTTGAACAGAAACAATGTTGGCAGATTCATAACAATTGTGCGATTTCATGGAATTTGTATGATTAACTAATCTTGCCCAAGGAAATGTTAGGCAGATTTTGCAGTTGAAAGGCATACATTCCTACAAAATAATGCATTTCAAGTAAACGAAATAAAAATGGTGACGACGTTATAATTTACCATCTTTGAAGATCTTGTCCTGAGCTAAAGCAGCAATTCTTTGCTTTAAAGCACTATTGTCGACATTGAGAATCAACCTCTGATGATCCAAGAACGCAACCCTTGGTGACAATGCCGATACCTTAGACTGCAGCAATCAAATCAAAACTAGAAATTAAGGTTTGCCATTTCAATCTGAATTCTTAACGTGACTTGAAATCTGATTGTCCAAAAATTATACAACCACTTGCCGTTGTGATTGTAATGTACAGAAGGATTTATGTGTACCTGTAATGTTGTCACGCTTCGTTCAAGCTCTGAAATGTACTGCAACTTCCTAACTCTTGACCTCTGTGCAGATTGACGATTTGCCAAAATTCTGATACACAAATAGGTTATTACAGCCAGTTAAAGCTTCTGATATTTTAGTAAAAACAATTAATACCCATTTACGTACAATCGCTCTTAATCATTTTTCTGCATATAATTCAGGTGAATTCTGAACCTTGTGCTAGTATTCATGTCTGACGAAACACTCGTTTCGTTTTATGAAATTCGGTGTAATTGAAAATCAATACTCACAAGGTCTCACCTTTTAACCCTTTTGGGATCAGTTATAGGATCACCGTTAGCTGCTTTTGTAGAAGGTTGTGGTGGTTGCTGTGGTTCTTGTTTGCATGAGCTCTCCACCTCTTCTGGTTCGGTCTTGGCTATCTTAAGATCTGCTTGTTGCTGATCCTTTGGTGGTCGTAGTGGTGGGGGTGGTGGCGGTTGTAGTTGTTTCTCCATTAGCATTGTTGGCTTCTCCTCATCGTTGATGTTTTGGTCCGAGGGCGTGGAGGAATTGGATGATGAGGGTGGCAATGACACAGACATATCATCGGAGAAAACAGACATAAGTTGTTCATCGTCCAATTTGTCAAATCCAAGCCCTCCTGAGATTAATGAATAGTCGTTTGAAACATAGGTACAATTATCGATGTTGATGGGATAACATTCTTCCGCCAGTGGCGGCGGCGGTGTCACCTCGAGGAATGCAACGGAGTCGCTTATCGAACGTCGGTGAGCCGTACGTTTGGTGGACGTGAAGTCTAGAAATTCGTCAATCCATGAAGGTTGGCAATTTTCCATAGTAGTGGTGGGAGTAGTACACAGGAAGAGGAGGGGTGATAATATGGCAATGTTTGGTGAAAAAATGAAGGCCAATTATGGTTGATCGCAAGTACTTGTGGTGGCAGTTGTGCCATTCAATACTTCTAACGATGCCAATTGCATAAGAAAATGGATATATTACGTTTATGCGATCTAAGAAGAGAGGGAAGAAGTAAAGTCTTGAGTTAGTAGCTTACCTTTTTCATCTTTTCTTTTTGTGTTAATTAAGGTCCAAAAGAGTTGGAGTTGACAGTGGGGCACATGGTGGGACGTCGTAGAGACAGCTAGCAACAGCTGGGAGCTGGGGCTCGACGGTTTCAGAAGAAAGTTGCAGTGTGAGTGAGCCTGTATCAACAGGAGCAATCATCCACCACGTGCCCGACTTCTTCAGTCCTCTATACTCATATATCTATGTATATGTTTTCTTCGGCTCAGTCGTTTCCTTTATGTGTTATTTTCCCAAGTTGAAGACGTATACAAAGTCTCATCCTTAGCCGTCGGATGCAATGGTGATGTAAAGTCTAATATCATAGATTCATGTTAAGAAGGAAAATGTTGTGTCAGAAATTCAAAAATATTTCTTTATGTATTTTCTTTGTTCTTTTCTTTATTTGTTCCTCATCAATTTAAATTAAATTACTATAAAAACATTCTAGTTTTTTTAAATTATATAAAATTTTAAAATATACCGAGTTAATTCCTAACTAAAAAACTGTGCAATTCGTATCACAATTGCACAATAAATTCATGAAAATTAGAAAGTATCTTATAGAATATAGACACAAGCCAAAACATTGGTTAAGAAAAAATGGGATAATAAGTTATTTCTTTTCTTATAACAACAACAATACTCGGTATAAATCTCACTAAGATGCGAATTTTTGAAAAAATCTAATAATACGCAATCTTATCTATAATTAGTAGAAAGACTAATTCTAAATAACCCACGTGAAGTAAAAAGGAAGAAAGTGATTTCTTTTCTTATTTTACTCTAATGACAATTTTTTAAAATTTTTATTTGAAGATATCAAAGTAAATAAATAATAAAATTTTTCTTTATTTTTTGTGAACATGTGAACTGAGATCTTTTTGTAAATTTTATATTTTTATATTAAAATATTGATTTACTATAAAGCATGTAGAATGTTTAATGTGCCTATAAATTTTAAGATTTTATATAATTATACTGAATAAAGATAAAATAAATCAAACGAACAATTCACAATTTTTATTAAATACAAAAGATAATTTAACAAGTTAATAGTTCGAAGTTTTTTACAACTTTAATAATTTATTCTTAGATTTGGTAAACTTCACCGCCGAAGAGCTTTTTGCTCCATTAAGTGCTGACAGTGGGTGTGAATTGTGATAGGCGATCGTAGTAATTACTTTCTTTTTCCCTTTAAAAGGCATTGATTCAAATTGAAGATATGGAAAAACAGTAAGGTCCGCTAGACACAAATGGACCCAACGTTGCCGACTGCTCACATGAAAAGATCATTGTTTTGTCTTTCTGCTTATGTTTTTGTATAATATATCGTCTATACGTAGAGAGGAAGATGAGCTGTGAAAGAAAAGTAGCATTGCAAGAATCATGTGATGGGAACAACTTGTAAGTGCCCATCTTGCTTTGCTTTGTCCCCGAAAATCGACACTTCCTAACCCACGTTCTACTACACATTAATGTAGTATTTAGAGGCTTAAAGTCATAATATTCTTTATATTAATTGTTATGAACATAACTAGTTGGAAATTTTGTTTTTCAAGGAACAATTAACGGAACAGATAGTGACTATACCTCCGTCTCTTGCACCTCGGACCTCTGTCTCTCTGTCAATTAAGCATTTAGCAGGGGTCCCCGTCCGGCCGTCCTAGAAATTCACCCAGTACCGTACGAAAGAGGGGACTACTGACGCTCTATTGCACGTGGAGGGAAGAAAAGGAAAAGGCCAACTTGAATTTGTGTTTTTATTTTCTAATCATCATTATTAAGATTAACCAACTACGTTAACACCACCTACAATTTAGATTAATTTGAAGTGCTAGTTTCTAATTTCTAGGAGATTATCTTTGTAGGTTTTCAGAATTCAAAATCACAAATTGCACATTTCCAATATCAAATACCGTATTTTTCAATAGAAGATCTATAATTACTAGCATTTAAAGTGGGTTCTAGGTAGTTTAGAAGCGAACCTCTCTACATCACTTCCAAACTCCAATCCAAGATTTCAAATAATATAGGCTCTCAAAAACTCATCTACATTTTGAGCCACTCCTTTTTAGAGCAAGTGCTAAATATAATCATATCTAAGCCTTACCAAAAAGGAAGGAAAAATACTATCAAGGCAAACCAGCTGTGATCAGAAGTAAGAACACAGGATGAATACATTAGAAAACCAGTCACTACTTACACAACCCACCAGCAAAGCATCGCATCACATATTTACGATTGTATTAGTCGTCATCTTCTTGCTGTATCTACATGCTGGAAGTATTCCCAATAATATCCTGTTCTTTATTTTATTCCATCATTTTATACTACGGAACATGAAACAAAAGGAGGGTCGGATGGGATTTGCTCTTGCCTTACAGCTTGATCCTCACCTCAATACTCGATAACACTGACCTTCGTTTCATGCTCCCCTCTGGATTCCATTTTCAACACCATCTCCATTTGTTCTCTCGTGAGAGAAATGAGACCTGAGCCCAGTCCAGCATTGATAGTACTCGTGATCCATATATGGGGACTCCAGAGCCCAAGTGCAAATTCTTGGTATTAAACATGATTCAAACATGAATGCCATTGTATTGCAGATTTTCAACGGCCCCACTTCATTCCCACGTTCTACGGTAGCCTGTTAAATTAAGATGGAGATGTTAGACCCTTCAGTGGCCAGAAATCCCATTTAGCAAACGTGCAATGCAACTCAACTAAAAGAACATTATGATTATAGGATTATGAACATTGTCTACAACTCGTAAATTAGAAGAGGCATACCTCAAATGTCTTGGTGTCAGGACCATGGGGAGTCATACAACTATGAAGACTTGCACCACCAGGGAGAAATCCATCAGCCTTTGCCTGAAAATTTAAAACAAAATAGAATTCACATTAAACAATGGCAGGAGAATAGCAGTTGTGAGGCATTTCTCCGTTCAAATTAATCACGTTTTATTACACGAACATAGGAAACTTACATCAAGCTACAAATTTGAGAAGAAAAAGGAAAAAGAGTACTTTAAATTTACCTCATATCCACCATAAATTAGGCCCATAAATTCACTCATACAGTTCCGGTGGTAATATGGCGGTCGAAATGTGTGCTCGGCAACCAACCATCGAGGGGGGAATATGACAAAATCAAGCAACGCTACTCCAGGTTTATCAGTTGGTGCAGTAAGGACTGTAACAAGATTGCAGGCTTATTGCGAGCCAAAAGAAAAAGAAGTTTCAAAGAGAAGATCATTCTCTAAAGAACAGATCAGCTACCTGTGTTTATTGAGGGATCACTATGATCAATTAAAACTGTGTTGTAAGGACAAAACTTACTGAGATCATACTGCAGAAGGAAAACAGCAAGACCCAATGAGAAGAAAGTAACATGTCGAGGACTAGAAACCTTTTGTCTACACAAATTTGTCTGTCTAACCTTATATGGAACATAGTTGCCATGCCAAGCAACTACATTGAAAGGAGAAAAATCTTGAATCGCAGTGAAAAGTTCTCCACCGAACTTTTGTATGATAGTGTATCCTGGGCGAGAACCCTCTTCAAACCAGGCCTTGGGTACAAGGAAGTCCCTTGGAGCAGCAAGGCCATTGGCCCCTGTATACAATAAAAATGATATCCTTGCAGTGCTTGAAGTTATGTTTGCTTGAAGCTATGTTTTGCCAAAAGATTAGTTACCAATTGGACCGAGATCAGGCAGCTGAAAATGGGTGCCAAAAATCTCAGCAACATAACCACGAGATGGGCCATCCGGCAACGCAACAGCAAAACGAAATCCCTGTGGTATAACAGCGATTTCACCAGGAGAGACTTGCAACTTTCCACATTCAGTAGTAATCCACAGCCCTTAAACCAAAAACAGAGTCTCAGTTGATCCAATTCTTTTCCTTCTTTGTTTGAAAAAGAAAAGACATATTCAGTGAAATTAAACCAATGTGGCTTCTGCCACAGAAAAGAAGGAGCTACATTCAAATCCTTGCAAAAGAACATGGATTGTCGTCAATCTACGTTACATGTTGCAAAATTTTGTTGATCAATTTTTTATGTGAAGCAGTTAATACCAGTTTGTTCTGAAATTTTGAGGCATGATGCGATACATATGCAGTATTTAATAATGTTTGATTAAGATCACGAAGATAATCTCACTTCCTTGTTGCGGAACTATCAAGAAGTCACCATCTGCGTTGCAGAACGCACAGTTATCCATTGATGTATTAGCTGCGTACCTAAAAGAAAGCAAGAAGAGAACTTTACTTTCTTATTTATCAAAAATAGATGACGCCCAAACTATAAATAATTTCAGCAATCAACTTGTGAACAAACAAATGGCTAGCATTACTGGATCATGACAAAACAATGGGTCCATCTCCTAAGGTTTCTCAGGACAAAATTGTAAGGAACAGCAAGGAATAAAATGGACAAGTAAGAAAAGTGGAAAATTACTTACATGTGAACGGCGAAACCATGTCGAAGGAAGGAGCTTCCAGCGCCACATACAGTATATAAGCCATCAACGAAGTCAGTTGGTGAATTTGGAACATCCACTGGCCTCCAACGTAGTTGGGTTGGTGTCGTACAACTGTTGGACCTGTCGAACTCACTCACTAGTCTCTCGTGTCGTGGTGTTCTTGCCTTAAATGGTTCATGGGTCACCGATGGTTTTATCCGATATAGCCAACTGAATATTTACCAAATCGTCAAACAATACTATAGCATAAGAACTATGTTTCATGTAACGATTAAACATGAAACAGATGAAGATTCAGAGCAAAACTTCAACTACGCAATTTTGTTTTTAATATATTCAGCTCTCTTAATTATGTGGGAAAGGGTCAACCACTCATAGTTCAAGCAAACGATTCAACCGATGTGGGCCCTATTTCCATTGTGGGTTTAAGGTAGGAACAAAGAAGATACCAACAACATTGGACAATGCGCTGGATGCAATTATTGCGGATGAGATGAGACCTTATTTAGAAACAAAAGAAAAGCAAAACTGATGAGAAATGATCTACCTGCGCTGATTGAGCTTGCGAGGAGAAGTGAAGGAAGTGCCTGAAAGCTGCTCCGCGTAAAGGCCGTAGGGACACACGAGAGGACTGTTTTGTCCACGTGGCAAGGCTCCAGCTAATGCCTCCGACTCCAAGCTGTTTCCAAATCCCGACATGCACGCCAGACCATCATCCAAATCACAGCCGTCGGTCTTCTTCCCGGCCTCTTGGTGGCGGTGGCAGCTCCTCTCGTTCAGAACGACTTTGCTCTCCATAATTCAATGAACAACTAAGATGGTGATGCGTTATTATTCTTATGGCAGAAGTGACGACGTGGCGTAGATATCAGTTTGAAGAGACGTGTGTGTTTCGATGAGGTTTTGATGGAGGCGTATTCAGTGTTGGGAACATGAAATCATTGTTAGGCTGGATAATGGATTTGCATTCCATAAATAATTCATTGCCCCCACCCACTGCTTTTATTTTAATCTGATATTATATTTCAATTTTCAACACCAGCAACAATTGTATAACATGGAAGAAGTTTAAACATGTATGAATATCATAATTCTGAAGCAGCCTCAAGATATCTCTTACCACACTAATCTGATTTTTTTTACTACTTACTTTAGTAAAACAATTTCTGTGCCGCTTTTTATGAACATGTGTTGGTTCTTGTCTAGAATTCATGACGTGCTTCTTTATGTGTGACAAGAAAACTTAGTTTTTTTCAATTGAATAGTCAATTGTCCAGTAGTATGAATTAAATATTTATAATTTGTGCTTATAAGGTAAGAAGGGTATAAATAATTTATACTTCCTTTTCAACAAAATAATTAATAGTTTTTAATTGATATATTAGATTTATATTCACGCTTTAGATAACCTTTTGAAGTACAAGATAAATTTTGAACAAAAAACTTCTACTTTTAGTTTTTAAATTTAAAAAAAACACCCTTTTGTACTTCAATTAAAAAAATACACGCAGTATAAATATCATAGATAAATTAGTCAAATGAATCAAATGTCACTGACAAAGTAATTCAACTCAATTATTACATTTATTTTAAATTAGTTAAGAATTTAAAATAATTATAATAAATTATTAATTTTATTTGAATTTAATTAGTACGTTTTAAATCTAAGAGCTAAGTTGAATAGTCATACAAAAAGTTCAATAAAAAAAGTTTTTCAAAAATTGAAAATCGTAACAAACTTTTTCAATAATTTAAAGATTATGAAAATTTTCTAGAAATTCTTTTTTTGGTAAATAATTGTCTAGAAATTCTTAAAATGCATTAAAGTTTCATATTTTAACCCAAATTTTTATTATGAATATAAACTTCTTTTTACTATCATCTTCTTTTACGAAGAATAAGTTTTAAAATATTTTACTTTTAAAACTGATAAAAAGTAACTAACAAAAAAACAATTTACAAGTACCTAAACTCTTTTTTTTTTTTAAGAAACATACTTGTAGTATTACCGTTGAGAATAAATATCAAACAAGACATTCGGTATATCCATTCAAAGATGGAACCTGTCATGGCGAATAGAATCTTGCTTAAGCAAGTGAGCACACCTATTATCACGACACCTAATTCAAAAGACTTTAATGTTCGGCCGAGAAACAAGAATGACCTTACAATCAGAAACTATTAAACCAAACTCAGAGCAATCCTCAGGAGAGGAATTAATAGCAAAGTATAAAGACTGACAATCTGTAAAGATACAACCCGGATCAAAAAAAGAATCTCTTGCATAACACAATCATTGCCTTAAGGCTAGTGCTTCTGCAATATCAGCACGATTTCCACCCTCCTCAAAACCAGAAATTGCTAATGAGAAATTGCCCTCTGCATCTTCAATAGCCAAGCCGAATCCCACAAAATCTAAGGCTTCAAATATGGCTTCAGCAACATGTGCTACCCAATCAGTGGGATGATTAATATGTGTAAGCTGGGTAGGTGCCGCACCTATGTAAACAGCAGCAGTGGCGGCCTTGAAATTTAATGAAGCATTCTTGTACTCTTCTAAGCAACAACGTGCACCATTGGAGACATGCAAGGAATTATTCTCTGATTGGACCATAAAAATGCATTCCTTGTTTCTCATAATTTTTATGCAGTAGTGATCATCAATTCGGCTTTTTGCCTCCCCAACAAAAAGAAGACTTGCAAAAAAATATCCTGAAAAGAGAGAGAAACATTAGAAAAAATAAAACCCGCCAGTGACCAAACTTCTTGAGCTAAAGAACATTTGACAAAAACGTGATCAATGTTCTCATCCTCCTGGCAAAATAAACACTGCAACCCAGAATTTATGCCTCGCCTCACCAAATTATCTCTAATGGGTAGCACATTGTGACACAAACGCCAGAAAAAATCCTTAACCTTGGGGGGTTCATCTAAGGTCCACAAATGCCTCCATAACTCAACACCACCACCACCATCACTACCATCTTGTCGAAACACACGATATGCTAAATGATAAGTCGTTTTGATAGTATAAAAACCTTTTTTGTCAAAATGCCATATCAATTTATCATGGACCACTCTATAACTCAAAGGGATACTCAAAATGCTTCGCATATCAGTAATACTAAATAAATTAATCAATTTGGAGGCATTCCATCGTCTTTCACCTGTAACAAAAAGATCACATACCCTCATCGCATTAGGTATAAATAAGGCACCATCTTCAACATAGAAATTACTTTCCTTAGGTAGCCATAGATCACTATTCACATAGATACTCGTGCCATCCCCCACCCTCCACCTTACGCCACGTTTTAACACCTGTTTAGAGAACAAGACACTCCTCCAAACAAAGCTACAACCTGCTCTCGGAGTAGCTAGCAAAAAATCCCCCCGCGGGAAATATTTACCTTTGAAAACACGATACAAAAGAGTGCTGGTATCAGTAAAAAACCTCCACCCTTGTTTTCCTAGCAAAGCAGTGTTAAAACAACGCAAATCCCTAAAACCCATACCACCCTCCGATTTCCTCCCCCACATACGATCCCAGGCAAGCCAATTATATAGCCACCCACTCCCACACGACCCGAACCCGACAGTATTGATGATATCCGAGTCCGTGCCCCACGAGGATGGCATGCTAATGCACTCAATCATTCAAAAGTCGATATAAATTTTTTTTTATAACGTAACATGCAGAATACATACTCACATTGGCCCCACATTCATTCATCATCATTTTCAATTAGCGCAAATTTTCAATAGTCATTTGGGCCCTTTTTACAAATACAAAGCACTTAAGTCAGTTTGACTTTATAAATGACAGAATCATTTGTACAAAAGTTCATAATACACAATT
>JANZXR010000172.1:49105954-49128268 GCA_027575705.1 Erythroxylum echinodendron | reverse complement strand
TTCATCGTGTCCAAAATTTTCGTAATAGATCTATTCATCTCCATTGTAGCACTCTGTCTCTCTTGAATCAATTGCATCATATCGTCAAGTCTCTCATATATTGCTGCAGATCTTCCTACCCTTTTAGTAGAATCAGTTCTTGCAGTCTTGTTACTTTGTGAACTATCACTCTCCAAAACTCATTTGCATCTTCTTCTCTCATTCCCTTCATCATGTGTAGCTTGAGGGGTCGGGGTAGGTTCTCTCCATACTTCTTCCCAATTGTTTAGACCACTAGTCTCATCTATATTTTCATGATCATGATAGCTTGACAATTGATGATAAGCATTATGACTATCAGGTAGAGAAGGAACATATAATTCTTCAACTTCTCGTTGTCCTTGTGGAGGGTCAGCCACAGGACAAAATGTAGTCTCTCCTCGCGCCAAACATCCAAAAAGTTGATCCAACTTATATTCAAGCTCAGGTTCAAACCCTTCCTCTTTAAATGTTTTAAAATTGATATTTTCCTACAAAAAAAAATATACTTACATCTAACTAACTATTTAGCATTAGCGTAAAGGAAAATAATTTGAATTGAGAAAAAGGGGATAACCTTAATCTTCAAAGTCCACCACTCCTCACTAGCCGCAATTGTTCCTTTGTCATAATCCCATCCTAATCCCGTTTCTTTCCCTTTCAACTGTTTCCAAAGACTCCATCTAGTTCTCATCCAATCAAACTTATTTTTAAGCTTTGTTTTATCCCATGGTAAGTTGGTTACTTTGTGAAACTTTTCCTCTACCTTCTTCCACGGTAACCTTTGACCAATAACTCTACTGCGTTTTCCCTTACTCCTTTCAATATGTTGGTTACAAATGTCACAAAAGATATGAAGAGTTTCTTTTGGCCAACGAATCCGACCTACATCATTCCCCCCTTGACTTTCTCCTTTGTTTCCTTTTTGGGATGATGCCATCTAATCATATAAAATTAAAAAGATTATATGCTAATTAATCAATTTGCAAATCATTTTACTACTTTATTAGTTTTACTAGCTTGAATTAAACTAATTCAACAAAATAAATATATAATTACTTTTTATCATAATAATATTTTTATTAATGTCTTAATTTCTTCACACGTCTAGATTTTAAATATCTTGCAAATTAAAACAACAAATGATAGAAAGATGAATCTTGTCAAAGTCATTGCGAGAAAGCTCCAGATAAAGCAATCCAAACATGTTAGGAAGATGAAAAACCAACAAAATTGAGAGACTTCTTGATAGACAGAATTTTCAATGGAAAAAAGGAGATTTGTAGGTGGTGGATTTGTACCATTAATATTATAATTCATTTTTCTTTAATACTGTGTATGAACTAAAAGAATGGTATAGATTTCATTAATATCTTTTGAATAGCGTCCAACAGTTGACAAACCATTTATACATGTATTACAATACTAAACTTGGAGCCACTAAAAGATAATTGAAGACAATAAGTGCTGGCATCTCACTTTCGTATGTGTGCAGAAAATAATTGCCACTGATAATAAATTGTGAGGATTGAACTCAGTTATAAAGATTTTATCAATATCAGAAAATGATAAATATATACAAAATGTCACATAAATTTTTAACATTTCAGAACCAAAAATTTTTATAACATTTCAGAAACTCTAAATTTATAAAGAAGTGTTATGATTACAAAGTAGTCTAAAATATTACACAACTTGCTTCTTCTTTCGATCTCTACACTATCAAAAACAGGCCACAAAATTAAATCAAGTCTCGTTTGATGTGTTATCACATTATTGGTCTCAGCTTCCATGATCACATGCCATTGTCGTCACCAGTCACCACTATTTGTGGGCAAGTTATGGAGAGATATACGTGTATACAATTTTCAGATGCCATTACCGTCACCAGTCACCATCGCATACAACAAAAACTGATATACAATTTTCAGAATATAAAAGCAACTCTCCCATTTGTCAGAGTGATCTTTATATGAAAACAGACCCTTAAATTAAATTCCAGTAGCAAAACACAAGGCCTTTTTAAAGAAAATAACCATCCATATCAAATAAAAAAAGACATTTTATAGGTGAAAAAAAGACAGTGAGCAGTTATGATTTAACAAGTGGAGTTAAATGCAACAAATAAAAAAATTAGCTATAGCCCCCACAAAACATCTTTCCTAGATATACTATCAGACTTCATTTATATCTCAACTACTATCACATTTCATTTAATGAAATATCTATCTCAGATATACTTTCATTAAATCAACAGATAGTTTCATTAAATAAAAGGGCAGTTGTGATTGCATATTGCAGGAGATAAATACAATAAATAATAAAAGTTGCTACATCCCCCATGAAACATCAGATTGGTTAAATCAACAGATACAAAACAGATACAATCATAATACTCTGCAGTGCAGTGATAATACTATCAGACTTCATTTATATCTCAACTACTATCACACTTCATTAATTGAAATCAACAGATACAACTCATTAGAGTTATGTATAAAACATACACACTCTCAACAAGCTCGCATTTGTTACACTTTTTACAACTAATAGCCTCGTCACAGTCCTCTCACCGACACTTGTGTCAGAAAATGATAGCCCAACCTAAATTCTCGCCATTGTTTTGCTACTTCATATCTTTGATATTCGCCTAAAAAATATTTAAAAATATATATCTCAACTACTATCACACTTCATTAATTAAAATCAACAGATACAAAACAGACTGGTTAAACCAACAAATACAAAACAGATACAATCATAATACTCTGTCGTGTAGTGAAAAAAAAACGAATAAATAGTTGACAAACCTCTGAGCTGTAGAAATTTAATGGCCGACTCTGGTTATCAATAGCTTCCATAGGATTGACAGGGTGCTTGAAATCAACTGGAGGTCCATCGGTAGAGCAAAGCATGAAACCAATAACCCCACTGAAACAGAACATCAAATTGTAACATCAGCACCAAAGAATGTCAAATTTACAATGGATATTGCAAAAAGTGCAAGTGCAACACACCTGTAAAATGAAATTTTCTTTATCAGTAAGTAGTCAAAGAATGTCATCTCATATTTGAGAACAATTACACATCATTTGATATTTTAGAGACCATAAAAGATGAAAATAATTAAAAAAAGGATCAGATATGAAAGAATTAGTTCTTCCCAAAAGCATTTAACCTCAGTGTACGAAACAACAATTCATAAATTTTTAGGAAACTTTCAATGTAATGGTAATTTGTAAAACTTACCATTACATTCACAACTTACCATAACAAAGGAAGGCTATGAAAACAAAACTAAAAAGAAAACAACTAGATTGACTGCATATGTCATATATATTACACAGGAATCACAATAAGGAAGCAAAATCCAAAAGTTCTTACTATAGTGATCTTGAAATGATATGAACACATGTACATCAAACCCCTTCAATACTAAAATAATAAGGAAGCAAAAGCCAAAAGTATAATCATAAGTATCCTACAGTAATACAATGCTGAGTTTCTAAAATCACTAGTTCAAATATCTAAAGTAGTTTTGATAAACCAATGTTGGAATTAAAATGATAGAAGTGTCAACAATTTCATCATGGCATCACATCCACAAAATGCTGAAAACTAATTCAGATAAAGAAACAGACAACTGGTGAAATTCAAGAACACGAAGTTATTTTCATTTATCCACAAAATTCATCTCAGAACACTCCAGTGAAAAATTAATAAAGCAATTAAAATCAACTCCACAAGAAATGATAAAAAAACTTTTAAAGATCGCCATAAGAGATCATCACAAATCAATCACGAAGTTAGAATGTCACACATAAGCATGATAAGGGTAAATTAAGCTGCAAAGTTAGAAGCAAAGAAATACAATAAGGAAAGAGCCCCAAAATATCATCAAGCATCTTTAAACAGTAATATCTAACAGCACAGACAAATGAATCATTATCATCCCAGTAATAAGCATGAAAGGATAATTGAACTAATCCAATAGACCATCATTCGACAGAATGGAAAACTTGAATCCAAGATTGACGCTGAAACAAAGAGATAATAAACAATAGAAACTCAAAAGAACCACTACCAATGCTTACAAGGCAGGATTCAGTATATGAAAATCCCAAAAACCTATAGTTCACTACAGATAATGAAAATTTAATCAAAAGAAGGCAATAGAATAAATCTCAAAAATCAATAAAACAAACTACAAAGCAGCAGAAACAAGTTGAATCCTCATTTCCAGCTTAACCTCCATTTGAAATGAACGAAAAACAACATGGAGGGCAAGAACTAATAAACCGTTAATAGAATGAAAAACAAGACAAAACCCACAGTTCAAAAAGAAGGAAAGTTCGAAGATTCCCTCAAACCAAAAAACCATTACCAAAAAAAATCAACACATCTATTAATACCCCCACGTACACCCAAATCTGAAAATGCAAACCCACCAATAAAACCCTAAAAAAGGAACAAAAATGGAATCTTTCCCTCACCGTTCTACCATCAATAGTGTGCTTTTCTAGAAGAAACCGATCGAGTATAGAGGGATCTGCAAACACGACAAACCCACCAGAAAAAACTCGAAGACTTAGGGTTAAGAGTTATAAAACAAGAAATGGGTATTTACCGGAATCGATCAAAACTCACCACCTTATTCTTACCGCTCCCCTTTAGCTCCTGCAAAAACTGTTGTAGATGTGGGTTCACGGACTGATCTACTCCAAACGTGAGATGTGAGAGCCGAGGAAAGGTAAAAGAATCAGGACAGAAAACGGGAAATGAGAGTTAAGTGAGTGAGGGCAAAATCGACATTAAAAGGTAGGGTAATTAGCTGATTCAGCAAAACGCTCCTTACAAGGAGCTTATTGAAATTCAGCTGGTTGGGTTGAATCAGCCAACCCAATCAGCTGATAATCAAACAAAATAAAGAGCTTTTTGATAGAGTCAATAAGCTGATTTTGGTCAATCAGCTAAAAAATAGCTGATCAGCTAAGAACCAAACATGGCCATAAATCAAAATTAATTTATGATAAGCTCTTAAAGTATTTTTTTGTTAATTTGTAGAATAGATATAATTTATCTTTAAATTATATTTATAACCATTCGATCCCAATCAATTATCGAAATCCTAAATTTTCAGGACATTAAGGTCCATAACATCTTCGCAAGCATGGCGTTATAAAAAGTTAAACCACAATGGTGTCCCCCGATATCCTTGCTCTGTCCGCTTCCCTTCCCTCTCTTAGCTCTCTGTGCCTCTCTTCTGTTCACTAACATTCTTCCCCGCCGCCAACACACCGTCGTCTTCTGAGCAGCAACATTATTAGGTTAATGTAGGATATGACAGGAACTGCCATGGTGCTGTTGGAAGACCCCGGTAGCAAAGGCAAAGCTTGTGTGGGGGAATTTGAGGTCATTCAGAAGAAATCAAAGAAACGGAAAAGGTATTGGACTAGTGTTGACGAAGACAATTCTAGCCCTACTGCACTCGAAAGGCATCGCAAAAGAGTGCTCTTGTGTTTATCGAGGCCGTCTTATGTTCTCAGATTAGGTTCTAATAATTTACGTTTGGAGAATCGGAGAGTACTGCGTCATCTATTGCAGAAGCTGGTGAGGCGACATGACTGGGTTGAAGCAAGTGGGGTTTTAAGCTTGTTCTTGCAAGGGACTCGTAAGGACAGTTGCCCTATAGCAACCAGATTCAAGTATTGGGTATGTTTTTTTTTTTTTTTTCAGAGTTTTGTTCTGTATCCTTGTGGAACCTGTAACTTATGCGAGTAATGCGCATTTAACGCAATATTTTAGGCCTCGATGGAGATTCTCAACCGTATAGATAGTGAGCGTGGAAATTCAACGCGAATTGTTGATAACTTATTTGATACTTGGATGATGAGGATTGGTATCAACTTGGTAAATAAAAGACGAAGAAGAAGTGGGCATGCCAACGAGGTATTGTCTTCTGAATGCTTTATGGTCAGACAAACATTATGCTCTTCGCGCGTGAATTTTGTCATGCTGAAACGTTGCTTTTTACATGTTTGTGGGGTTTTGTTGATGAAATAAACTTGTTTTTGGGCAGCATAGTTTTGTGGTTCGCTTGGAGTCGATCCTGTTCCACCTTATGCAAGGGGATGTTGAGGGTGAACGGCACAATGCTAGAAGGTACGTACTATTTGTTACAGTCTTACAGATAATTTATTATTCACATAGATGCATAATAAATATGGAATTCCTAGCCTTATCAGACATTCTCCTCATATATAGAATCATATGGTTATTGATGATTTTGCAATGGCGAATTGTACAATGTACATTGTTCTATGGCTAGCTGACGGTTACATGGATGAGTTTCAGTATCTTGGTTTATATGACTGGTGAATCTGTTTACTTTTATTTATTAAATCTTTTCTGATAAAAAGTCAGTCTAACCATGTGTAGGGTGAAATATTTGGGTCCTCATGTGGTGTGTTCAAGTTTTTTCCATCATTCATGTAGTGTTGGTATCCTATTTTCTCGAATGATTTCCGTTATAAGTTAAGAAATTGGGACTTGGTTTTTTTTCCCTGGATTATTCTTTTTTGTAGTTCTGAAGATAGCTTAAACAGGTTTTTGACTCATTCACTAGCTTATTACTGCATTCATAGTTGCAAAGAAATTGGGGTGGCTTCTCTGTTAGTTAATATTAGTGTCATATTCTCCACCAAGCCTTTGGATTAGCGATGTCAACCCCCTCCTCGAATGTGCAAGACTCAAGTTCAGGTCTCATTACTTGCCAAAAGTAAACATCATTGTCATTACTAAGAAGATTTGCTTTGTGGCCCTGCATTAGAAATTTATGCGAGTGCAATATGTGGAGGGATCTATTTCGAAGCCAATATGATGTTTGTTACTGATCCTCTGCTCTAACATCTGTCTTAATCAGTGTTCAGAACAAATCCTTGATCTGCTTTTGTGGCCAAAGAATGGCATCAACTAATATAGATAATGCTGCTTCCAGAGATATTTGGCAAGCCTAGGTATTGTTGAGGCAGAGGAAAATGAAAAGGGGAAAATCCCTGTTTCTTGGATCCATCTTGTGTCCATATTGATCCCGTTGCTGTCTATCAATGATAGATTCCATACATGATTCATCTGATACGAGGATTGCGTGTATTTCATGGTTGATATGTTGAATATGATTTGTTAAACTATTTTACAGAGGTTCTTTTTATAGCAATCTGTTTAGTTATAAGAGCATACAAAGTTAAAAATATCGGTATAGGAAAGATCATCAGGTTTTTTTGTTTTTCACAAGTATAAGAACTATTTAATATGCCTTTATAAGCTCATAATATTGTCATTCAGAATATCATGATTGCTTAACCTTATTATAAACTTTTCTTGTGTTTTCCTTAGCTTAATGCAGGAGCATGAATTTGAGAGTCATCCTTTGTTCAATATGATCATTGGCTTAATATTCTACGAGCTCTGGTATTCTAGACTCCCAGAAGACTTGCGGTGGAAAGATTTTCACCAAGTTCATTTAGACTTGTCGCCTAATTTTTCACAATCAGACTTGTCAAGATTCACTTATGAAGTCAGAGATTCTGAGGAGCATAATGTAGTTTTGACTGATGATTCCTGTACTCGATTTCAACATGAATCAGAGACCTCCGTTATGAATAACAAAGAAGCATTTCTTAATGCTGATAATCACTTCCACAGAGAATTGATTCCAGTTGATGCTGCAGTTAACCTTCAGGCACGAAATCACCCACAAGAAGCCCAACCACAAAGATTTTATGCTAATTCTGCAGGAAATGAGCCATCAGTTGAGAGTGACTATGGTTTCATACATTCTGTTGGTAATTTGTCCGCATTTAGTAAGTTCTATGTTCTTTACATTGTGTTTCCATTCTTGTTCTACTTACATGCATGTTGGTAGCAGTGGTTCCTTGATTTTGGTAATTCCATATAAGAAATTATGTTAACCATTAGTAGATATATGAATGCTGAAATTTTGTTTGCTTTTGTCAAAGAGAACATCAAGCCATGGTTACTGCCCATATGTAGAGGGAATTGGGATTTGGGTCGAGCAATTCAGGATGAAGAATTTAAGAATGCATTGAAGTATTTACAAGTTGCTGCTAATGCAACCCCTCCGGTGTTTGCAGCTTTGATTCCATTGATACAGGTTCATGGGTTTCTAATACTTTGTCATTCTTTGGGATTCCTAACGCAGCAGATGCTGCTTTTATATAATTCTTTGATGAGCATTCAGAACAGATGTAGCAAGTTGAGCTATGAAGATTTTTTTTGGTTGAGTTACATTGATCATAATGTTACTTATTATAGAACATTGTGCACTTCAAGTGTTTTTTTCATAACTGGTGCATGATTATGGAGTTGGAGCTGCTTTTGCCTTCTGTTTCTTAAGTATACGAAAGTGCTGTGTTAATTAAATTCACTTATGTTCTTAATCTATCTGCTTGTCAAATATTTAGAAATGCCGCTCTGTGCATGACTGTTTATGATGGTATATCTTCAGAATAAATTTTTAGCCTGTAAATACTCTAAATCTTATTTTTTACCGATTTTCTGTCAAAGTTTTGGATGGAGTTTTTCATAATCTTTTAACTTTTTAGCTTTTTTTTTTATAATCCTGATTCATATATATTTACTTGTGACCGCATGATTTATAATTTCATGTATTTAGTACCTATTTCTCTACATTTTTGTCCTCTAAATTTGTTTTGTTAATTTTGCGCCAGTTATTGCTGATTGGAGGTAGAGAAAAGGAGGCTCTGCTTGAACTGGAAAAACACGGTGGCAATTCATGTTTTCCTCTTCCTTTTAGGTATTGGTTTATTTGCCAAGTTATAGCTTTTTGTGTCTGAGAGAGAAAATTGTGGAAATAATTCCCATGTGTCTCGCATTCTGTTTTATTAAGTGTGTTATTTTATCCAAACTGTGTATTTAAAGTGCATGAAATATCAATTTGTTATTCTATTTGTGCTAATTTTCTGGTTGTCACACTCCTTTGCTCAAGCTGTAGCTTTTACCGCAGCGCATCCTAGTTGTGTTCCATGAACAGATGCACTAACAGCTACATTCTGCAGGTTGAGGGCTCATATTTTGGAGTGTGTTGATCCTAATAACTTCGATGCACGAGCAACATGTTATGAGGCCATCTTAAAAAGTGATCCTACATGCAGTCAATCATTGGCAAGGCTTATCAGCTTTCATCAAGATGGTATGTTTTCTGCTCATTTGGTGTAGTGTTCCTTTTTCTGTCAACTTTTTCTTTTGTTGTTTAATATTATAGCTATAGTTTAGCTTCATTAGATCTTCCAAGACTAGTCTGTATAGAATTTTCCATACAGATTATGCTCTGTATGGGTAAAAATGTGTCTATCAATCATGAAGCTCGTGGTCTACGTATGCAGTCTAGGCCTTTGAACAATTTGTTCAAACTGTAGTAAACTTTGCTAAGTTCCAAAATTTCCAATTACCAAAGAAGTCATTATTCCAAAAATTCCACAACTCTTCTTGCTGTTAAAGTCCCTGGTTTGTCCTTTAGGTAATTGAATTGCCGTTTTGTACTTAAGGTGGAACTTTCTGATTTTATTCTTTCCAAACCCATAGTGTACCTACACATTGTTTGTTACATTGTTTTGATTGATAAGGAATCTTAGTTTCTTGTGATTTTCCTTATGATTTTATGGTTGTAGTGGTGGATGAAGTCTCTTGAGTTTCTGGGAATGGAATTAAGTTTTCACATCTAGAAATCTTGGACTCATTGCAAGAGTGGGCATTTAGTGCTGTATCCGCAACTGGATTTGTGAGAATATTGATCATCATATCTCTCGTCATTTTATTGTTCAATTAAGCAGGTTATTATGGTGCTGGAAGCCTATTAAATATGATAGCTTTGCATTTGGATGCTGTCTTCACTGAGTACGATACGTGGAGAGAATTTGCTTTATGCTTTCTTAAAATCTATCAATCTGAAGAGGACAGGATGTCAATATGTCTGCAAGGAAATTGTTCTGAACAACAGGAAAAATACTCTGTTCGTTACAATAGGTTACCAAAATTTCTTACCCATGGGAAGTCAGGAAAAGCTTGGAGATTACGATGTAGATGGTGGTTGAAACGTCACTTCAACAGGACAACTTTTACATCTGAAGTTGCTGCAGGTATGTTCATTTTCTGTTAACATATGTGCTTACTTAGTCAAACACAAAAACTGGGATATATCTGGTTGCTTACACATATAGATATATGCCACAAGTGAACCGGATTTTCTAAGATGGGGGATACTGCTTTTTGTCAAAGCACTTTGGGGAATGGAGCCTTCTTGCAATTGGTTTGGACAGTTGCACTATTGGTTAAACCTGGTACTATTTGTCTTGAAGTGATGCTGTGATACTAATAAGTTTTTGGCAATCAGATCGCTCAGAAATGTATTTATCTGATGGCTGAAAATCTCATGGCAACAAAAACTGAGTGCACACAGATATTGCTTTTAATTAGCGTGCCAACTTTGATGAAGCTTATTTGAGTGTATAAATTTCTTCCATTCTTATATGCAACAGGGAAATTGGAGCTCCTCACTTGTAAAGCAGCATGTGCTTGCCATTTGTATTCTCAAGATTCAGAATATGTATTGAAGGCGTACAAATGTTTAAAGAAGGAAAGTAATAAGGATTTGGTTATGTTCTTGAAAACACATATGCAGAATTCTATGGGTTTGCATTCATATTTCCTACAAAGAACTAAATAGTCAACGGGTTCCCTAATTTTTGTTTCTTCTTTCCACCTGTCATTTCGATCCTAATTGTTGTTTCATTCCATCTGTTTTTTCTTAAATATCAAGTGATTTAAGTAAAATTTTAAAGCTTTTGTCTATTTTTTTAAAGTTGACTTAAAGTAGGATTAGGTTTAGTTTTAATTTGTACTTTTCTCTAGATTTAATTAAATTTAAATTTATGAATTAAATTCGAACTTTGACTTACGACATATTTTTATACCAATCCAATCTTGAATCAGGCTTAAACCAATATCAAAACCTTTAAGTGGACTAGTTTCCAATTCACAAATTAGCATATAAAGCTTCGGTTTTCATTAGCGCACGTAAGTGAGACTTGGCCAAGTCTAAGCATGATTAAAGTAATAATGATCGGAGCAGGGGCTTTTATACACAAAGTTAGTTTTTACCCAATGTGAAATATGATTAGACCAATTTAATATTAAAAGAATCAAGTGAAACACGAGGACATTAAAAGTGACAGAATAAAATGAATATACTCAAATATTAATCTAATAAAATGAAATACTGTTTCAAACATATACACTAATTTTATAGACATTTTAATGCTCTTAAAAATCTTGATATTATTATAATAATAATAAACCATTTGTCCTTATAAAAAATTAAGAAGTGAACGTGATTATAATTTAAGAAATAAAATACTCGAATACTCATAAAAAAATACAATTAAAAGAAACTCTATGTAATAAAATAGTTCTAAAAAATTGTTAATTGTAAAATTAAGTTTGAATCAGACTGATTTTTAATATAAAAAAATCTATTTGACTTAACCAATGGGTTCGAATTCATTTAATAAAATAATATTATTTTGACAATTTTAATGAATTATACTAAAAATAACATTATTTAATCTCTATATGAATTTATCCAAATTTCGCATTAAACTCTAATCATGAAAAAAGAGTTAGGCTAGGCCTAATCTGATTATGAAGATGAGAACTTAACCAATAAGAATTAGTTAGAATGATGGTCTCCTCATTACTAGACATTCAAAGTATTTTTGAAAATTTTGAATGATGATAAATAAAAAGTTTTTAAAAAATTAATATTATTTATTATGAGAGTAGAAAATTAGAGTTTGAAAATCTCACGTGAACCAGCGGTGTACCTTTGTCTTCTGCACGCCTAACGTATGAATGAAGGCTTACTTATCTTTTTTTGATCCAAAATGTTTTAAATACACGAGCAGAGCCAGCCGACCCGGTCCGACCCCCAATAGAAAGGAAAGGACAGAGAGCGAAGAAGAGGACTACTACTGGGAGACAGAGTGAAGACTAACTGAGCGCGGCCAAAGAAATGGCGGCTTACAGAGCTGACGAAGATTATGACTATCTATTCAAACTTGTACTGATTGGAGACTCCGGTGTTGGCAAATCTAATCTCTTGTCTCGCTTTGCTCGCAATGAGTTCAGTCTTGAATCCAAGTCCACCATTGGCGTCGAATTCGCCACTCGCAGTATTCACGTCCAGGATAAGGTCATCAAGGCCCAGATTTGGGATACTGCCGGCCAAGAGAGGTATCGCGTTTTTACTGATGGGTTTGAATCCAAATCAGGGAAAAGTGATTGCTTTTTGACAATTTCCCATTTATTCACATTGTTCAAGAGGGTTTCTTTATTTAATGCTGTTACTTTCTTGGAGACTTTGTTTGCTGTTTTTTTGTGGAAGTGCAAGTTTCTTAGTTACCTATGAAGCACTATAATAGAATGAAGTGAGATCTGAGGAGCTGACTGATTGTTAATTGCAGTTATTATTATCGTTTTTAGGATTTAGGATTTAGGATTTAGGATTTTGCATTTTCTTTTTTTTTTCTTTCTTGTTGAGAGGTTCAATCTGGACTTATACGAAGCCTCTTGAAGCAGGGCAGTATGGAAAGTTGGCGATAAGATAGATCGTGCAAGATCTACCTTCCGCTCAATAATTCCCACGTTTTTCTATTTCTTTATAACTAAGTGGTAAATGTTGATGGGAGAAAAATCAAGTCTTTAGCTGCTGTCGCAAACATATGGATTGATATTGTTTAAGATTCCCCCAATGGATGCAGGAAGATGCTGAATTTAATGATTCCAGAATAGCCGTTTATACAGAAAGTAGCGCAGGAGTGACATAAATTTTTCTCATTGCTACTGACGAAGTGATGATATCTCTGTTCTCATATTACTGCTGTAGAATTTGTTTCCTAGATCTGTTTGTGCTTCTTGAATCTGGTATTAGAATTTTGGCTTAAACATCCTAAATTCACTAAAGTGGGAAAAGGCGGCACCAGTGATCATCATATGGTGAGGGGCTTGTAGATCCTATACGCTCAGGTTGGTTATCTGTATGATCAAGCTGGCCTGTCATATATGAAATAGCCTTTTGAGTATAACTTAAAATACTTGTTTCAGAATGAGGAGTGCCCATAATAAGTAGCATAGCAGTATAATCTCAGTAAACCAGGTATATGCAATTGTTTGGTTGGTTGCCACTCATATTTATGTCAATTCCCCATTTTCCTATTGTTTATCTATGTAGAAACTAATTTTCTCAAATTGTTAATATTCTGAATTGCCATGGACAGAATGGTTTCTAGTTTACTGCTTATGATGTTGTTTCACTAATCTTTTATGTTGATGTAATTAAAGGACTAAGAGAAACAAATTTAGCTAGTTATTGGCTTTGGTTGCTTGTGAAAATTTTGGTTTCTTATGTTGGTTATTGGCACTATGTATCTCTTGCTTCTTTTTGAAGATATCGTGCAATAACAAGTGCGTACTACCGAGGAGCTGTTGGTGCATTGCTTGTATATGATGTCACTAGACATGTTACATTTGAGAATGTTGAGAGATGGTTGAAGGAGCTAAGGGATCACACAGATGCTAATGTTGTGATAATGCTTGTGGGTAACAAGGCAGATCTACGACATCTGCGAGCAGTTTCGACCGAAGACGCTACGGCCTTTGCAGAGAAGGAAAAAACATTCTTTATGGAGACATCTGCCCTTGAGGCCTTGAACGTTGAGAATGCTTTCACTGAAGTGCTAACTCAAATATATCAAGTTGTCAGCCGCAAAGCCCTGGAAGTGGGAGATGATCCGGCTGCTTTGCCTAAAGGACAGACGATCAATATTAAGGATGATGTCTCTGCAATTAAGAAAGCTGGTTGCTGTTCTTCATAATATCCTTCGATATACGCCTTATCTGGACTCAAAAAATTTCCAGTTGCACGACCCCCTGCATCTAACTGTTCATTTGGTGGTGTGTTGAAAAGCTCTATGCAATTGGTCGCAGCCAAAAGGATGTATGCACTTTTAGATTTTTTTTCCTTTTATCCACTTGAAGCCACTTTTCATGTTTAAAGGGTTATCCATTTGTTTTTTTTTTCATCTTTTATTTCATTTTAACTTCTGCATTTAATGTTTCTTAAGCAAGACAGCTTTTGGAGAAAACCTTCCTTTTTTTGTGTGTATCCTATCGAATGGTCTGATAGAAATTTATTAGAATCTTACGTAGTCCTGGTGTCTGTGAATATAATATCAGAGGTTATTATCTTTTGGAACTACCTGGTAGCTGTTTGATTAAATTGAAAGATGACATCATACTTCTTCTAATCAGGGTATTGCTGAGGTTATCATATCACTGCTACAACATGTTTAAAACTGCATTCTCATTTCTCCGTGCTCTCCCATCCCATCGAAGTTTCTAATGGAAGCTATGTATTGTAATTTTGCATTAAGAATAATGCAATTTAAAACTATACACTGTCGACAACTCTCTCAAATCTTTCCTCTCTTCTATGTTGTCATCGTCACTGTAGTTGGTTAGGAAGTATGTAAAACAGGCTAGTGTTTTGCGGCCTGGCATAAATGTCAGACATTTGGTTCCAATCGTAATGAAAATAAATCCGAAACAGATAAACCATGAAACAGAAGTATTTAGAAACATAATCTAATTCAACTTAAGCTTTTAGGTTGTATTTGTTAGATACATTGAAGTGAATGGTTCAAATTATTTTGTGCTTTCTTTGGACGGCCATACTAAATTAGCTTAAATACTAGAGACTATTTGACATCAGCTTAAATCATAATATTTTCTCCTTAATTTATATTGATATTCAATGTTTATTATTTCGTATTAAGTTGTCTTAAGAGTAAGTATATAAAATTAAGTTCCATACTAGAGCCAAAATCGATACTAAATTTAATACAGTATTGACAATATTGCTTTTAAGTACAAGTAGGGACGACGAATTAGATCTGACCTTATATTCAATTTTTTTTTTTTAATAATCTGGTACAAACTCAATAAAACTTTAGAAAAATGGCTATGGTATCCCCAATTTAAAATGCAAAATTGTCTAATTATATTGCAAGATGAACTTTTTTTTTTTTTTTACCAAATCCAAGTATGAGAATTTAAATACACATTTATATTGTCTAATATACTAATATACAATGTTTTAAAAGTCGAATTGAAAGTTATAACAAGAGTTTTGAGATTTAAAAGGTTCAATTGATATTAAGACCGTTATAAAACTAACTAAAGATTAAATAAAATTAAAGAATTTGAAATATGATTGAAAGAGATTATTTTTATCTATAAAAAAAAAGTTTAATTAAAAAAGAAATTATTAAATAAACACTAATTAATTTATTTTGGTTTAACTCGTCGAATCAGTCAAACCAGTCGGATTTTTAATAATTGCTAATATAATAATATATATTTAGAAGTTAGCTTGAAATGCCACGTGTTACCCACAAATATACGCATATAATTTTCTTTTTTCACACGTTATAACTTATGCCATAATAGGCTATAACAATGAGAAGTAAAGCATTTTAGATGCTACACACCTTCATCAATCTCTATATAAGAAATCAAAAATACATTCACTTCTCCTGGTCTCTCCTTTTAAATAAGACAATTCTTATTTAGAGACCAAGACTCCCTTCTTCTTTGCGTTCATTTCCATTTTCTTCTGTACTTTAGCTGCAATGGGATAAGAAAGAAAAAAGATATGGATTTTGAAAGAAAAAGGTTTGCGAATTTGAATTCCTGTAAGAGTAGTCTGTCATTTGGAAATATGAAACTCATAACCAATCATCGACAGTTTCTAAAGATAAAGGAAAAGCATACCAGCATTCTCTGCTTCCCGCTTCCTAGCAGCCTCTGCCCTTTCTAGTCGTATCATAGCCAAGCGCTCTACAAGAGAACTCTTAAGTTATCATGGGAAAATGTGTGATGATAGGCACATCACATGCACCCTTTTCCTAACAGGTAGTGGCCTCACATATATAGAATAAGGATCGAGTGAATACCAAGATCCTTTTTAGCTTGTTCAGTCTTTCCTTGTTCCCGAAGTCTCAAGTCTCGTTCACGAGCTTCTGCTTTTTCTATCTCCTTTCTACAAATGCAAGTACATATACTAGAATCCATAACTAAGTGGTTGGAAGCTTGAAAAGATAGCAGTAACAAGCCTTAGCATATCAAACATTTACAATGTAAAAGCTAACCTCTCACGCCTTGAAGGTGCTGTTTTGTTCCCAATCTGGAACAAGAAATGTCAGAGGTTTTACACTCGATAGACTGTAATCATACTATGTAGACTGTAATCATACTTACATCTCGATCCTCCAAATTCTTACGTTCCACTCTATTTGGGTTCTGAACCTGAATTAGTCCCTGAATACCTTTTCGTTTCTAACAAATTCAACACCAACATGAGTTTGAAGACTACTAGAAAGAGACGACATCAACTTAAAATGTTATACCTCAGGTTTTCCTTTCCCTTCCTCTTTTGACTCTTCTTCTTCCTTATCTTGAACAACATCTTTCTGATAAGAAAGAAAAGAAGAGAATAGCCTTTCATCACCCACTGAATCTTCTCTAATGTTGTTATTGTAGTGTATGATCAAATGAGGAAGTTCAACACTCGTAGAGAAACAATGGAAGAGCAGCACTAATTCATTGCAAAATCAATACCTGTTTGGAAGTCCGAGAACGAGCTTGAAATGCGGCTTCATCGATCAATCATAAACAGAAAAGAAAAGCACAAAGAGTCGGGATTAGATATGACAAAGCTGATTCACCTAGGAATAAACAAATCAACTCAAGAATTCAGTAAAAAAAAAGAACTGCACTGTAATATCTAAATCCTTGCATACACATAACTGGCTCTTATGCAAATATGTTAAGGTGTTTGATGTGGGTTTCTGCATGAAATAGATATGTTATGGCGTCCTGTCTCATGCAGAACATTGGTGTTGTGTAATGATTCAACAGAAAGAGGACAACTTGAAAAGAAAGGAAGTGATAAGGGGAGTACAAAGTGCCACGCGTGAGGAGACGTGGCGACGACCGGTTTGCTTCCTCTTGAACTTTCCTTTTCTCATCTTATTCAGAAGCAGAGAAGCAAGATAACAATGGATTTTTCAAGTTGGTGCTTTCGACTCTGGAAGGGTCTAGTTGTGTTAGGATTTAGATATCTATTCTGTGAAGGATTATGCGTTTATTGTATATGATCATGCATATCTCTGAGCTTAGCCAAGTTAGCTTAGCCACCAAGTGATACTTGTACTGTATAAATCGAACTGCAACTTTAATTCGGAAGCTTCTTTTGTGTTTTTGAAAAGTTAAACAGGTATTAAATTAATAATGAAATAATATTCGCCCATTACATCTAAAGAGACAACAAAACTAGATAGACTATAAACATCCACAACTTATAAAGCAAAACGACTCCGGATAAATGATTTGGAAACTACAACGTTGGCAAAACGACAGAAGATGCTACTTAGGGTAAAACAGGATGCCTCTTAAGGATGTTGCTCTAGAATGTTCCAAATTAGGTCAATGCTTGAGTAATTCTCCCTCTCTTCGAATACGAAAAGGTAGTGATTTTTGTCTTATGTGTATTGATTCGTCTTCTTCTTTGTCAAAGTATTCTCCGATTTTTGTTCCCTCTGAATCCTTCTCACTATTTGGGTATGTCTGGTATGTGTGTGAGTTTACGCCAGTGGTCACTTTCTATATTTCGGAGTCAAAGGAGATCAACCTGGCAAGGTAAGAGTTTTCTTCCTCTCTATGGTTTTGATTAGCACTACTCTTTTTTCTGTCATTAATTACTATTGCTTGCTCCTTAGCTTATGCTTCCTGATTCCTCGATGCACGCACGAGTCTTCTTTCACCTCTGTTGCAGTCAGGCCTTTTCGTTAGACAGGTACTCTTTTTTCTGTCTTTTAAGTACTCTAGCTCGATATTTAGTGGTTGATTCTCCATGAAAGTGCTAGGTTAGGGCATAAATCCTCTGACTTAGTAGAATAAAGAATTTTTTTCTCTGATTCCACCGATCAAAGATTTAATAACCCTTTCCCTTGTGCATGCCTTCTGTTGGAATCGCCTGTTATTTTTTTCTCACCAAATCTCCTTAATGGAGGAGGCGAGAGAGACGACATATATATGCTCAGTATATTTTGGAGAGTGGGTCAGCTTCAGTAGCCATTCAATGGCTTATGTGAAAGTTGTACCTGTATTAGAAATAAAATTTAGTGCCTTTATTCCCTCCCAAATGAACTGTGAGAAGGGGCATTTGCAGAATAAATGCTCCCTTATTTCTGATTCTCTCTCACATAGGATATAGTCTGAGTTGTTGGTTATGAAGTGTAGTCTATCTATAGTGCTCAATCTATTGAGCACTATAAGCCATAAGATGATTGAGTAACTCGGCATTAAGGATCTGTGCCATGCTATAGGAAACCAGGATTGACTTGGATTGATGCGACTCTGCTATTTCCTAAATTTTGCAGTGTTAAAATTGTTAGGAGGCAGATTAAGGCAATAAAAAGTATCCTCCCTTTATAGGTTCGGTAGATAGCTAGGTATTAAATGTTGTAACTCAGCTGGGAAGTTCCACTGACCTCTTAGGATTAAGGAATTGACCTTTGCATTGATAGGAACATCAGACCATAGTTGAAATGCTTGAGGGCGTCTAATTAAGGATCCTTGCTCAGTCCAATTGTCAAATCACAGATAGGCCTTCTCTCCATTCCCAATCTTGCATGAGACTATAGGCTCCAATATGGGTCTAAGTTTCAGTAGCTGAGACAAGAGCCATGAGAATAAAAGCTTAATAAGTATAGACCAAATACTTGAGCCTTTTAGAATATAACTATGTACCCATCGAATCCATAGAGATTTCTTGTCTGTGAGAATATTCCATAGATTCTTAGTCAATGCTAATTTATTAAAAGAGGCAATTGAAATCAATCATAATCCCCCTTCTTCTTTCCATTTGCAAACTTCTGTCCATTTGACTTTAGCAAAATGGCTTTCTGAATTTAGGCTTCCTCATAGGAATCTTCAGAATAGTTTCTCAATAGATTGGATAACTCCTTTAGCTAATGAAATATTTGAGGATCAATATACATGAAGGGAGTTTAGCACTGCTTTGATGAGCTGTAGCCTCCCTCTAAAAGATAGTACTCTATTAGTCCACATTCCCAGTCTTTTCTGAACCTTATTAAAAAATGGCTGACATTCTGAATATTGGATTCTTTTTGTGGTAATGGGAAGTCCCAAATAAGTTAAGGGGCTAGTTTTTTATTTATTTCAGTGATTTAGGAGATTCTGTTCTCCATTATGTTTGCCCCTATAGCTAATACATACTGAATCTTGGTAAAATTAATCTCCAAACTTGAAAGATCCCTAAAATCAGACAAAGTTGACGTAAGTAGCTCAATAGACTTCCCATACGTCTTATAGAAAAATAGAAGATCATCCACAAAGCGTAAATTGATCAGCCCTACCTTCTTGCATTTGATATGGAATTTTTAAAGATGGCTTTTCCCCACCTTCTATTGAAATAGCTGAGTAAGAATTTCCATACAAATTATAAAGAGATAAGAGGAAATAGGGTCACCTTGCCTTAAGCCTCTTATAGTCTTGAAAGAATCTGTTGGAGCATCGTTAACTAAGATGGAGTAAGTAGGAGTGGTTATGCATTCCTTAATCCAATTGACAAACACCTCAGGGAAACCTAAGAGTCTTAGTGTCCGTAGGATGAAATCCCATTCAACATGATCAAAGGCTTTCTTGAAGTCCACCTTTATGGTACAATTTGGTGGGTTATTCTTCCTTTGATATCCTTTCATCAACTCCTATACCATAGAAAAATTATCACCAATTCTTCTGCCTTGGAGGAAGGCACTCTGATTATCAGAGATCAGAAAATCCAGAACCAATTTCATCTTGTTGACTAAAATTTTAGAGATAATTTTATAAAGAAAATTGGTACATGCAATCGGCCTATAGTTATCTAATATAGAGGAACACGAGGTTTTAGGAATTAGACAAATGTGCGTTTTGTTTATCTCCTTCAGTAGAACCCCATTAGTGAAGAATTCCCTTACTACATTTTTAACCATAGGCCCAATATCTTACCATGTCTTTTGAAAAAAATAATTGAAACCATCCGGACCTGGGGACTTATTCAGATGCATCTGGAAAACTAGTTCTTCTATTTCTTTGTCCTCCACTAGTTTGATAAGATTTACAGCTTGTTCCTGGGAGAGCATGCTGTGTATAAATGACTCAAGAGTGATAGAATGTGCAAGGTTTCGAGAGTATCCGTAAATTCCTGAAGTATGATTCTGCTTCCCTACGGAGTTCCTCTTGAGTAAAAATTTCCTTTCTTATAACTAAAGTGAGCAGATTATGTTAGCATTCTTTCTGGCTAATACTGAGTTGAAAAAGAATCTTGAGCATCTTTCACCTTCTTTTCGCTAATTAACTTTGGCTCTTTGCTCCATTAGGTTGTTATGATCCTTAACTTTAGAAGGATAGGACATTAATAAGCACTTCTCAGCATGCAGTGGTCTGGAGTTGTAGGATCCAGGTCAAGGTTCTGCTAAACCTTCTCCAGTTCCTCTCTAGCTAAGGTAACTACTTTCTGTGTGAAACAAGGTCTTCTACTCATTGGTATTTTCATCTCCCTTTTGATAGATTTAAGCTTTTGGACATAAACAAATTGGTGAGTGCTTGTAACTGTAGCATCCAATCCCTTGTACAGGGCCTTGGTAAACCCCTCATCATTAATTAATAGGTTGTTAAACCTAAAAGGCCCTTTTCGATTATGGTTTTGAGTCAAAATTCCAACTTGCATAGGTGTATGATCAAAGAATAACAGGTCTAGGAAGGAGGTTATACTATTCGGAAAGTGTGTGATCCATTCATTGTTCAACATAGTCCGATCAATTTTTTTCCTCAAGGCCCATCTTCCCATCTGCTTGTTACTCCATGTATAGAAGTGCCCCTGTGCCTTTAGCAAGTTGACCCATACATTCATTAAAATCAATAGAGAAATTTCTTAGACTGTAGTTACCGCCAGCCTCTATTATGTATAAAGTAGAGTTAAAATCTCCACTTAGTAGCCATGGCCCATTGACTCGTTGCTGAAACTGCACTAAGCTATCCCAAAGTTGTTTCCTCTTATATATATGATTGGAGCCATAGATAGATAAAATATGCAAATATGTCAACATTTACCTGATGCAATTTGCATTTTAGGTGTATTACTTGCGTCTCTATATCCAAAACTTGAACATCCACCATCGTAAGGTCATACCTAATAATAATTCTCCCATACCGATGGGATTTAAGATTGGAAATGAATTTCCAATTTGATACAAGTTTATTCAGCAATTTAAGGTTTTCATATCTAATTTTAGTCTCCAATAGAGCAAAAATAAATGGATTTGTACTGTAGACAAAATCCATTAAAGTTGAAAGCTTTTTAGGCAATTGATTCCCCTCACATTCCATATTAATATCTCCATAAATTAAGCACAGTTGGTTTTGGAGTTCTTCCTCTTGCTCCTGCTAGTTTTCCTCTTAGCTACTGCCATAAATTCACCAATTGTAGGGTCCTCTTCGTTATTTTCCATAGTAGTACCCAAAACTTCCTTTTGATCCCCTTTAGTATTATTCTCAGGAGTGACTGATTGAGTTTCTGCCAATTGTTCCTCATTCACACCCTCTACAGTGACCTCTTGCCCTTTACTAACTTCTGTAGAAGGTTCTCCTTCCCCTTCTTCACATTCTGTAACATCTCGTTTCCATACAAAGGGGTACACATGAGACCAATCAGAGAAATTAGGAAAACACATCTCATGCTCATGCATTTTATAATGTACATATACACGTGAACAGTGATTTTTGCACATGAAAAAAATGACTGTACATGCATTCATGACATTTTTCGGTTAATTGTGAATAAGTGTGCATTGTGAAAAATATGCTTGTGTGTATAAAAAATTTTATTGGAAAGGGTTATAGTGGTTTTCTAAATTTTAGCAGATTTTAGAAATTTTTCTGGGAATTTTTCGGGGCCGTTTTTGGACCCGAAAAACTGCCAAGCAGAATAAGGGTTTATCGGTAGAGGAAATGACTGTCCAATGGCACTGGAAACTTAGACATATGAATTTAGGAATTTTTGAATTGAGCCATTGG
>JANZXR010000172.1:49079264-49096010 GCA_027575705.1 Erythroxylum echinodendron | reverse complement strand
CTCATATATATATATATTCATCATGTATAGTTACAAAAAATCATACTTAATTTTAATTTAGTCAAAATTTAACTTGAATTTATCTAAACTTATCCCAAATTTGAATGGCTAAATTTTTTCTTTGTTTTCAAATTATTTGTCAAATTGATTTCCGAGAGTCATTAAAGAGATCACTCAATCATTCATTCACTCAATCATTCGTTCCTTTTATTTTTCCACATCAGTTCAAGCTACGATTGGCTTCTTCCATCGAATTCTAAAGGCAGTAGACATTTGCTATAGAAAAAAAAGCCATTTAACCACTTGTACATTTTTTAGTAGTCTTTTAACAATTTTCGTCCTTGTAATTCTCTTTAGTTGGTAGGAATAGCCGAATAGGATAGCACATTGAAAAAGCCAAGCTGCTTCTCCGCGGCTCTGTTTCACAACCCCAAAAATCAACACGGTGATCTAATTAGGTACAACCTGTCTCCACAAATTATGCAGTCAAGGGCAACTCCAGCCGCTAAATAAAAACGCAACAAAAGGATGGATTTTTTAACAGTATAAAATCATCACGTTAATCTTTTTTAACCAACAAAAACTTCACCCACACACCTTCAACTATTTACCAAATTCAACCAACGCATGGTCACGCATAACTTTCAGCTGTACCCCCGAACTTTACACTGATATGACCTATCACACACTCTCTTACGATAAATTTCAATCTAAGATAGGATTCTTTTACAACTAAAAGATTATCTATATAACTTTTGAATTCAAGTTAAACAGAAATTATTAATTAGCTATGATTTTTCTACTAATAAAAATATTTGATAAGTTTAATTTATAAAATTATGTCAAAATAACATAAGTGGATATATACATCATATATCTACCTTGTTTATATCTTTGTTTGATGAGATATTGTATGAGCCTTTTGTACCAAGCCCTTGGTGCTTGTTTGAGTCTGTAAAAAGCTTTCTTCAGCTTAGAAAACGTGATCTGCATGGAATGAATCAATAAATCCTTTCGGTTGCTTGACATATACCTCTTCCTGTATAAACCTATTCAGAAATACACTCTTCACATCTATCTGATAGAGCTTGAAGCCTTTTATACATGTTATACCCAATAGTAATATGATAGACTCAAGTCGCGTTACTGGTGTAAAAGTTTCGTCAAAGTTTATTCCTTTAACCTGTGAATATCCCCGAGCTACTAACCTTGCTTTATTTTTGGTTACATTCTCCTTTTCATCTGTTTTATTTCGAAACACCCATTTTGTTTCAATCACGTTGACATCCGATGGTGTTGGCACTAATTCCTATACATTATTCCATGCAAATTGAATCAATTCATCTTGCATGGCTACTACCTAGAACTCATCTTGTAGAGCTTCTTTAACGTTCTTTGAATAGAATGAAGATGTGAAGCACAAATATCCCGCAAGTTCTCAATAATCAACCCTTTTTTTTCTTGTTTTTCTTCTTTCATTGACATCTCCAATGACATTCTCTACTGGATGATTTCTTATGGTTCGAGAGGGAGAATCCTAGTTCAAATTAGTTTCTCTCGAGTTTTGAACATTTAAAGAAATAATTTTCACGTCAAGTGTTTTGGTTGATTCATCATTTGAAGTAACTTATAGTTCTTCAATTTGCGCAGTTACTTCCTCAGCAACAACTAACTACATATCTGGGCAAATTTTCAATCTTGTCTTGTTGCTTGTTTGAGCTGGTTCGAAGGGTCAATTATGTAGATTTTCTTCTACCACTTGATCATTTAACAAAGGTACATCATCTATCACAACATTTATGAACTCTAATACTTTTTTGGTTCTTTGATTATACACTCGGTAAGTTTTACTGTGAGTTGAATAACTAATGAAGATTCCTTTATCACTTTTGCTCTCGAATTTTCCGAGCTGTTCCCAATCTCTAAGAATGTAGCACTTATTGCCAAAAATATAAAAGTAACTTACATCTAGTTTTCCCTTTCAGAGTTCATAGGATGTCTTATTCAAGATGCTTCGAAGATAAACTCTATTACATATGTAGCATGTTGTATTAACTGCTTCAGCCCAAAATCACATAGACAATTTTCTTCCATTCAATATAAATTTGGTTATTTCTTGAAGTCTTCTATTTTTCCTTTCTGTAACTCCATTTTGTTTTGGAGTTTTAGGTGCTAAAAACTCTTGTATGATGTTATACTTATCACAAAAGTCATTAAAGCTTGTATTCTCAAATTCTCTTATGTGATCTGATTGAATTCTCAATACAACCATATTTTTCAGGTTTATGGCCTACACACATAGGCTTTTAAAAGCCTTGAAAGCATATGATTTTTCTTTCAAAAATGATACCCAAGTATATTTAGAATAATCATCAACACAAGTTAAAAAATATCTCATTCTACCAATGCTATCATGTTGTGTTGGACTAACCAAATCCATGCGAATTAATTCAAGTATACGTGATGAGATAACGTGTCTAACCTTTTTGTGTGATACCCTTATCTGTTTACCCATTTGGTACGCACTACAAATTGATATCCCTTCTTTGTTCATTGTGGGTGGACCCTTCACAGCTTCCAATTTCATCAACTTGCTAATGAGATCAAAGTTTATGCGCCCAAGTTTTTGATATCATAGATCAATGTTATTTTATTGTGTGGCTAATTTACAGGTGGTCATGATCTGCAACATATAGCAATTGTCAGCTTATCGCTTGCCACTCACAAGACATTCTCCTTGTTCAATTAGCACCCTGCATTCATCACTTGTAAATTTAACTAACAAACCATCATCACAAAGTTGGCTTATACTCACTAAATTGGCTTTTAGTCCATCAACATGGAGCATATTCTTGAGGAGAGACAATCCATCCACATATAATGTTCCTTTACTAATCACTGAAGTCTTCTTTCCATCTCTGAAGGTCATATGACCATCCATACAACTTTGTTAATCAGTTAAGTAATTCTTTTCCCCTGTCAAGTGGCGTAAACATCCACATTGAATTGAGTTGAGTTGTCTGCGTTTTTCTCAAAATTTTCCAATTTTCTCCCTTTTTTGTCTTCAATTTCTTCCTTCTTATTTACTGTTTAGCAAGTAACTAGACTTTCGCTATATAATGCAACTAACGCAACACCAATAGTGATTTCTTCTTCACTACCATATTCACTTTCGGATTTATTCTCACTCCAAGTGCTCGAAAAGGATTTCCCGTTTCGCTTATTCAAATTATTAGCACATTTGGCTTGAACGTTCCCGAAGCCTTAATACTCATGACATTGGATTCTCTTCACCTTCCTTTCACCCTTTTAAGTTTTGACTTATTGTTTGAAGTTGTTGTTTGATGAACTCTCATCATGTTGTCTAAACTCGGATCTGTCTTTTTTCATTCTTTTCAATCGTTTACCAAAATTTCATGCTATTAGCTCCAAATCCTCATTCTCATTAGATTCATATTCCACATCATTCACACTTGTTCTAGTTTCAACCTGTAATACCAATCCTTTGCTTCTTTCTTGCTTACACTTAAACGATTCATTTCAAAAGTAAGAATTCCAATTATCTTTTCTAATGATAGATCATTAATGTCGTGGGCCTCTTCTATTGCTGCAATTTTTCTAATAAATCTCAGAGGTTATGATCTCAACGTCTTCTTGGCTATTTTTAGATTGAAATATTTCTTCCTAAGTTAATTTGCCTGATTCGCTATATTGCGCAATCTTTTATGAAAGTTCCCGATAATCTCATTTTCATTCATCTTCAGTTCTTCAAACCTCACAACTAACATTTGTAGTTTTGATGCTATCACAGATTTAGACCCTTTATAAATAGTCTACAGAGCATTCTACGCTTCTTTAGCGATTCATAGACTGATATCATTAAGAAGCGTCCTTCATCAACAATACTGAAAAGTGTATGCATTGCTTGCGAGCTTCCAAATGCACTTTCTTCTTCGACTCTTGTCCATTCAGATGAGTATTTCTAAACTACCTCTCCTTTATTGTCAGTAATCATCGGTGCATCCACCCATGTACTACCGAATGCTAAGCTTTTATACCCTGAGCTTGGATGAAGACTCTCATATGTGATTTCCATGCAGGATAGTTAGAGCCATCCAATAGTGGTGGTCTGGTGATCGATGCACCCTCTTTTATAACCATGTTCGCGAAACTTGGATCTGCACCAATTTGCTACCAAGTTCTGATTTGGTGACTAGCTCTGATACTAATTAAAAAACTGTATAAGTGGTTGTTTCGCAAACTTTCTGATTTGTTTTTGGTAAACACAAATAATAAAAAAATTAAAAGCACCAAATTAAACAATAACGAGATTTGTTAACATAGTTCGACACACCTTGCCTACGTCTACAAAGCCCTCACCCGGCTTAATCAATTTCACAAAATTGCAATAGATTTATACAAGGTCTCACTGAACCAGCACCACTCAATCCTTACAACTATCTCTCAACTTTACTTCCCGTGAAAGATCTTCACACCTAGTAACACAACCAACTCGTGTTAACATCGACAGAGGATTTTTCTAAACAACTTTTAATAGAACACAATTAAACAAACAATTCAAGTGATTAATCAACTAAGAACAAAATAATAATACACCTGAGATAAAAGAGAAGAACAGCTTCTCGAAAGGTTCAGCTCCAATGAAATAAATCTAGAAGTCGTCGCAACAATAATGGGCTGATTCACGCAGAAATCTGAACCAAGTCACGACTGAACATATAACACACAATCCACAGCAGTAGTTGCATGCAACATACAAAACAGTCCACCCATGAGCCATTACACAAAGATGAACATCCAACTTAATCAACACCCTACAAAATCAATGCAAAGTCGTGGATCTCTTGACCAGAAAACACACACACAACGCACTAGAATTACCAGCCGTGAGCAACTCCAGAAGCTAAATAAAAATGCAATAGAAGGATGGATTTTTCAATAGCGTAAATCATCACGTTAATCTTTTCCAACCAATAAAAACGTCACCCACGTACCTTCAGTTGTTCACCAAATTCAATCAACGCACCGTCACACAAAACTTCTAGCTGTACCCCCAAGCTTTACACACACGTGACGCACCACACATAGGGATGGTAGTGGGTTTTCAATCAGAATAATATCTGCACCATCTAACTCCAAAAAATAGATATGGAGGCTAAAAAATAGATGTGGTTATGAATTTGGATATGGGTCTAGTGATAACCTGAACCGATGGATACCCTTACCCTACCTGTTTTTTATTAAATATATTTTTTCTATTTTTTTGAATATTTGTAGTTAAATATAATAAAATATTAATATTTTATAAGAAGAAACCAAATGGCTTTAAAATCAAAGAATTATTTTAATTAATTCCTTCTCTTTTTCAAACAAATCGTTTGGTGTGCCCTATGCTATCATCAACATACTCTTAAAAGCTAGGTTGAATAGTTTATTACTCTTTATCTTGCAACTCTGCCCTATGCTATTAAATCAATTATCTCTGTAACTCTTTATCTCTACAACTCTGACAAAACAAGTTGTTATCTCTACAACTCTACCGTTTTCTCTACAACACAGTGTGGACCTATATGTGGTAATAGCCAAAACTCTTATATCTTACCAATCACCATATATCCAAGTTCAAGTTTAGTGTGTGTAATAGCCAAAAACTCAAGTTACTGTGTAATAGCCAAAAACCTTGTCGAGTTCCAAAGTGCTAGGTATACACATCGCCGCTCCTTTCATTTTTTGCTTCTGTCTTCTACTTATCTCATTATTAGGAAAATAATTCTAAAATGTCCACTTACTATTGCGTGATGATTTTTAGTAACTTTGAATTTATAATGTAGTCATATAAATAAATATCAATTTTCTGGATGCTTTCCACTGGAATCTTTGTTGTACACATTTTGTGGTATTGGGAACATCATGTAATGTGATTGATTTTCAATGCTACTTTACTATGTTATTCCTAACTGAAAAATTAAAATTGTTTATTAGAGAATAATAAAAATTAGTCAAAAATATATTAATCTTATAAAATGTAAGAGATGAGGTGAAATTGAAATAAAGGCTTTCTTTTTTTTGACTTTTATTTGTCAAAGTTGGCCCTGGACAATTAATCATTTACTAAGTTAATTTCTTTAGGTTGTTTTCTTTGCGACTTATAAGTTAAAAGAGATAATGTCTGAGAATCATCAAACGATCATTAATAAAGGAGTTGAGAATCATATAGCAAAGAAATTTTCTAGTCCACCTCATGACGAAGAGGAGCTTGTAGCTATGGACTTTGGTGATCATGGTGCAACTAAAAGCAAGAAGCGTACTTCTCTTGTGTGGCTAGAGTTTACTTTGGTGACTGTGAAAGGTGTTGATAAGGCTGAGTGTAAGCATTGCAAAAGGAAGCTTTCTGTTAAAGGTACGAACGGGACTTCGCATCTGCGTGAGCATTTGATCAAGTATTGTCCAAAGAAACATTTAAGGCTTGTTGGAGGCCAAAAAATATTATTAATTGTGAGTGAGACTAAGTTTGATGGGAAAAAAAACATTGCAAAGCTACAAATTTAGCCAAGAATTCTCAAGAAGATAGTTAGTTAATATGACTGTAATGCATGAGTATCCTTTGTTTATGGTTGATCACATTGGTTTCAGAAGGTTTGTAATGAGTTTAAACAACGAGTTCAGGATGATATCTCATAATACATTGAGAAATGATATCATAAAAATGTTTCTAAGTGAAAAATCAAACTTGAAAAAAATATTAGAGGATCATATTCATGGGTCTAGGATTGCTATCACTACAGACATGTAGACAACTTGCAACCAAAAGAAAGGATACATGGTTTGACCGGACACTTCATTGATGGAGATTGGGTTCTAAGAAATCGAATTCTAAGGTAATTAATTTTCTTAGATTTAACATGTTTCCTTCCTTATTGACATTATCAAGTTTTCTTAAGATGTTATATGCAAATACTTTGCTTAATCTTTATCTTGGTTACCATATATAGATATAGTAATTTGCATGTTTAGTAATTAATTCCTTTATACATCCTAAATATTAATTACTTAGAGAACCATTCTGTGGTCTATATTTAAGTTGTAATAAAATTTTTTGTCATTTTATTTTATAGGTTTATATTTGTGCTATGCCCACATACAAAGGAGACTCTATTGAAATTTTTAGAGGAGTGTTTGTATGAGTTTAGAATAGAAACCAAGATTTCTTCTGTGGTTGTGGATAATTGTAAAACAAATGATGCAATGATGAACCTTCTACATTAGAAGCTTGATGCCAATTCTCTTATATTAAATGGTAAATTTTTGCATATGCGATATAGAGCTCATCTATTAAACTTGATTGTCAAGGATGGTTTGGATTTCATGAGTGAAGGGTTAGAAAGAATTCATGATTGTATTTTATTTTGGGCATCAACTCCTAAAAGGATAGAGAAGTTTGAGGATGCAGCCAAGTTTTTGAAAGTTTCATCTTTTAAAAAGTTAATTCTTTATTGCAAGATGAGGTGGAATTCTACTTATTTAATGCTTGAGATAGCTTTACCATACGAAGGTGTTTTCAAGAGATTGGAACGTTTGAATAATCGACTTAAGTTTACTTTGCCTAATGATGAAGATTGGAAGTTGGCAAACATTATTTGTGACAAATTGAGAGTATTTTACAAGGTAACAGAGCTTTTTTCTGATAGAAAATACCCCACTGTGAACTTGTTTTTTCGACATGTTTGTGAAATAAAGTTGAAGTTATTTAAGTGGATGTAATCTCATTGTGATATTGTTAGAACTATGACACTAAATATGGTCGAAAATTACGATAAATATTGGTTTCATATGAATGTAATACTAGCTATTGCTTCTATTTTGGACCCAAGAAATAAGGTAGATTGTGTTGAGTTCTATTTTAGTGACATTTATCGAAGTAAAGCTAATATTGAGATTGAGAGGGTGAAGAGGTTGCTTTATCAACTATTGTTAGAATATCAAAACAAACATGCTATGGACATAGGGAATTTCATCGTCTTCATGTGACGCTACCCATCTTGGAAAACATCAAGTAGATTGTGGAGACAACGATAATTTTTCCATGTATAAGAAATCAAAAAAAAGAAGGGTAAACTTAAGATCTGAACTGGACCATTATTTGGAAGAAGATACAATGCCTGAAAATAACTATTTTGATATTTTGGCTTACTGGAAGGAAAAATTCAAGTATCCAACACTGATGATAATTGCCCGAGATATTTTATCAATACCTATTTCTATAGTTGCTTTAGAAAGTGCATTTAGCATGGGTGGTAGGGTTTTTAGTCCACATCGCTCAAGACTTCATGTTAGTACTGTTGAAGCATTGATGTGCTTGCAAAATTAGATGCTTGGAGATTGTTCAGGTAATATGTATTTCCTTATTAATATTTGCAACATTTGTATTTGAAACTTCTACCTGTACAATTTTCGTATTGAATCTTCCTTACAAATTCCGCTTTACAAAGTTCATATGCAATTGCTTTGATCATTGATGATGCTAATGCAAGCGAAGAGGAATCGGTTGAAGTGCTTGATTTGGTAATTCATTTTATTTCTCATCATTTATTCATTTTTACTTAAAATATTAAATTAACTTATAATTTGACTCTATTTGTTATCATATTTTATTTTCTTATAGGATGATAATAATGCAAATGATATGGAGATGAAGTTTTGAATGTTGTGGAGTTCATGCAAAGATAATTTGAAGCTTTGGATATTTCAGTCTTTGTTCCAGTTCTTGATTATGAAAAATATATGTTATCTTTGCACTAGATATTATGATTTTTATTATTCCAATTTTATGGTTTTTTTTAAGACATACAAATCAAAATCTTAATTTATTATTATTAAAGTAATTTTGATTTAGAGCATTCGCAAAAATTTGCTCTTTATTTTTTCTATTTAGAAGTTGTATTTTTATGTGCTATACAACTCGATGGATATCCAAAGACCTGAACAATCTAATATATTTGGATATGAGTAGTAAATCGTAAAAACCAATAGATATGGATATCAGTTGAGTCATAAAAAATAGATACGGATATGAGTTGATTAATACCGGAACCGAACCTTACTCATTGCCATCCACTCCACACAACCTCTCAAGATAGACTTCAATCCAAAATATGATTCTTATACAAATAGAAGATTATGTATATAACTTTTGAATCAAGTTAAATAAGGATTATTAATTAACTATGATTTTCCAATTAATAAAAATATCTGATAAGTTCAATTTATAAAATTATGCCAAAATAACGTAAGTAGACATATACACCATATATTTAACAAGAAGCATAGACACAAGCATTTTGTGGAAATTTTTAAATTCATTCTGCTGCGTTTATATACGATCTTACGTTTATTTTTCAACAAGATAATGCTCAGACATACGGGAGAGCATAACACCGTCAAGATATAGCTCTTATTTTAAGTATACATCATACGCATTTTAACTAAGCCAGTCATATATGGGATGATGACTCAGTTAGCTGTCGGAGGCCTGTGCGGAGGTTTGTGTGGAGGTTTATAGGGTGGTCGATGAGGGGATTTATCGACATGTGGTGGATGACCCTCGACATCCTCAGACAAGAGGTGGTCATGAGGAGGTCCATGTTTTGGTGGAGGCTTCCTTCCCTTGCCCTTAGGAGTTCCATGGTAGCCTTCCAAGTCCTCTTCCAAAAGGTGGCCATCATGAGGAGGCCGCTTCTTGCCCCCTGGAGGTCGATGGTAACCTTCTAAGTCCTCTGCCAAAAGGTGGCGATCATGAGGAGGCTGTTTTGGTGGAGGTCTCTTGCCCCTTGGAGGTCGATGGTAAGCTTCTAAGTCCTCTGCCAAAAGGTGGCGATCATGAGGAGGCTTACGTTTTGGTGGTGGTTTATCTCCTTTATGCTTTGGAGGTTCGTGTGGGTGATCATGTCCCTCGAGCTCTGATGGTGGTTTCTCTCCTTCAAGTTCATGAGGTGGTTTGCCTCCTCGGTGTTCTGGTGGTGGTCTTACTGGGTGACCTTTACGAGGCTTTTGATCAAGATCAGCAAAAGATAGGGGAGTGGAGAGAATCATCGTCCCAGTTAGGAACAAGAAGACTAAAGTCAAGTGTTTGAGAGACATTTTGTTGATTCGATTGCTGTTGTTTTGGTAGTGCAAATCTTGAAGGGTCTCGAGGCTTTTTATAGTGCACAAGGTGGTCCACATTACTCGACACCAGGGCCTTGGGCTTTTAGTACAATGGGTTCTACATTACAATGGACATAACTTACGTCCTTTTCATTGGGTCCTGTTCAGTTGAAATCTCTGACAATTTGAGCCGTGTACAGACGACAATAATCTCAGGAAAGAAAGATGCTGGAAGTTTTCTACTCAGTGCGCCCCACTTTCTTTTGCATATAATTTAACATAATTTTTCTTATCAAAATAAAATAAGCACTCGTAATATCAAGTCATGCAAATGCAGTTTTCGTATTGGTCAGTCCGTGGGTTATTATACAAAAGTAATTACATATTATGTCGCATGTGTCTCTTGCTTTATCATAATTAGTATTACACTATATGTACATCTTGAATGTGATAGTTATGGAGATTTATTATTAATCTTTAAACCCAGTTAATGTTGGTACAAGAGGCCCTTAATATTTTTCTAGTATATCGTTTCATATAATGGTAACCTCTCCCATTAAAAAATAAGCATTGTTCTCAAGTAGGAATTTTGGAACGTGATGGTAATGTTGTTGTCGACACCATGTGTCAAAATAAAAAGACGAAGTAACATGGACTTAGAGAAGAAAAGAAGAAGCAAGTATAGCTGATAGTTTTGGCGGTAAGAAACGTAAGCGCGACGTCTGGAAAAGATGGGGATAAGTTCATCATGCGAACTAAGGAAGCGGAATATGATATAGACACCAAACTGTAAATTTGGGTGGAACAAGTGGCCGGTAGGCTTCTCCTCCTTTTCTCAAAGGTTATCCATGGTCCTGAAGAAATAGACAGGAGAGAGAGAATGTTGAAGAAAATTGTGTATTTCAATGTGTCTATCAAATGTACAAAGAATACATACAATTAACCTAACTAAAATAAGGATGAGATCCCTAATTTTATGCTCTCTATTTACGCAATCATATCAATTGGTTGACTATTAGGTGCTAAAATCAAAGACTAAGATTAAGGATAAGATTACATAAGACTAATGTTAATACCCATCTTCAAACTCAAGATCAATATTTTATAAAAATTAGATAGGAGGTCAAATCGATTAAAAAAATTTAAGGTTTAAAAGTTCAACCGATATCACCTGTATATAATAAATAAAAAGTAAACATTATAAAAGTAAATAAAAATATTACTATTATAATTAAAGCAAAAGTGTAATTTAATAGTGTTTTCCAAATAAAGATAATCAAGAATCATTAGAAATTAGCAATACCTTTATCATTATGGAAGAGACTTTAGTATGATTGATTAAGGTAGTATTATTTTATTTAATTAATAACATATTAAACTTGATCTCAAATCTTAATTTCTAATGATTTAATTTAATCAATTAAAATAATATAATTTTGTTTGATTAATGAAATAAATCATTCATTTTTTCATATACTAAAAATAAAATATACTTGTTATTATTTTGAAAAACAAAATATTAAAATTGATCCAAAATTTAATTTTAATGATTTAATTTAATTAATTAAAATAATATAATTTTGATTCTATTAAAAAAACATTTATATTGTCACAAACTAAAAAAATACTTATTATTATTTTTGGAAAATAAAATATTAAACTTTATTTCAAATTTTAATTTTTAATAATTTAGATTAATTAATTTTATTGAAATAAAAATTCATGTTGTCAAGACTAAAAAGAAAACATACTTGTTATTATAAATTGTTGTACGTTCTAACCAATTAATTAAAGGTACACGTGCATAGACAAAATTTAAATGGTGAACTTGACTTATTCTAGACTATTCTTCTTTACTCTTCTCCGGTCTTCCCAAACTTCATCTTTCTTTCATCACTCTTTATTCTTTAATGTTTAATCTTTATCACCCTAGCACTGCACACAAGCCCCAAGCCCCCACTTTTGTCCTCCCGTGCTTCACTTATTTTCTTTTCTTCTAGTTCCAATCTAAGAATTGGTCTTGCAGATGAAGCTTCCTCATCTTATCTTTATCTCTTCACATATTTGAAACTTGAATACTAAACATAGTTGAACTCTATTAGAACATATATTTCTGCGTTCTTATTTCTGCGTTCTTGTTGTCTTGAACGCTTGAGTTGAGCCACACCCATGCCTGTTTGGGGAGGATGTTTCTTGGGTGGTGGGCATTTGATGGGTTTTCTTCCTCAGGTATTATCATTTACGGACCTAGGTTGATGAAAAGATTCAATTTTAGTAGGTTTTTGGAGAAGAATGGAAATGGGTGTAGCCATTAACGAAAGTTTCTTGAGATGAAACAAACAAGCCGCTAGTGTTTGTAACCTAAGACAAGAGAAAAGTGAAGGATAAAATGAAGTGAGGAGAAGCAGTCAGTTGAGATAAAAAATTTTTATTTTTGGAATTATATATAAATTTTCTTGATTTTTGAAGTTATATACAACAAAGTGTAAATTATTCATAATTTTTATTAATAATTAAATAATAAATATTTAAATGACAATAAATTTATGAAAAAAAAAGAAACATGAAACAAAACTACTTTTTATAATTTTTATAATTTTTAAAAACCGGAAAAAACCAAAATAAAAAACTAAAACTAAAAATTCAAACAAACAAATTTTTTTACTAAATTTAAAAACAAAAACAAAAATAGAAATAAACAGCTCCTAAGATTTTGATATTTCAATTTTGAAGTTGTAAAAAATCAGGTTAGGTATTTACAAGTAGTGATTTCCTGTCGTGAGTATTACTCCACTGAGAATTTGAAAAACTCAATATTGGCTAAAATCTTTCTTATATAAACTAATATCTACTACTCTAATATTGAATAATTAATATCGTGTATTAATTTTTTTATATTGGCTATATGGGGACTTAAGTAACATACTAAAACAAAGTAGGAATAATATAATTTGTTTTTCTCAAAAGAAGTTCATGAGTTACTTAAGTAATTCACGAATATTCAGAGCTCTGAGTCGTTAAGAGCACCTGTGTATTAAGGAAATTATAGAAAGGCCTAGACTTCGAGTCGGTCAACGTTTTCTATAGAGACCCCGAAGAGATTCGAGCTCATTTGGCAGCTAGAAAAGACTTTTAAAGATTAGATGGAACCGAATCAGGTATTTCACATTATCTTCATTTTTAATCCTTTCACGTCCGATCATAAATGCGTAATAAAGCCTGCTCTATGCGTTACATCCTCAGCTTACGGTGTCTATGGAAATCATACCTCCCGAAAACCACATGCACCGAATGGGAATAACCATAATCCGACCTCTCCATAGACCACAAATAATTGGGCCTTTCCGATGCCACCAAGCAGTAGGCCTTTTGATCAGTTTTCACTTTCTTTAATCATCCTGGACCACATTTTAACCTAGCCCAATCAACACCCCGACCAGCCAAGCCTACTCAAACCTATTCTTACCGTTATAACTTGTATCTCAAACACTTGTCCAAATTCTTCCAAACGCAAGCTAAATACCCAATGCCAAATTTGTCGGAAATGGGGATATATTGCCGCCCATTGTAATTTTCATTACTCCAAATCTTAAAATCTTCCATCTTGACTCCCGTCTAATTTCAACAACCTCACCACAACCTTTTATGCCCTAAATTTACAACCTTACCTGAATAATTCCCAGTTCACTTCTAACAGCATCATTGAGTGGTTACCTAATGTCGTAGGTATTACTCACATGACTCTGGACCCTAATTTTGTGGACTCGACTGTGTCGTATAATGGTTCGAATTAAGTGATTGTTAGTAATGGACAAATTATTCCTATTTTCTCGGTTGGTCAAGATATCTTTTGTATTTGCCATTGTCTACTTCATCTTCCTAACATTTTAATTTTTCCTTATCTTACTACTAATCTACTTTTTGTTGCAAAATTCGTTACTGATAATTCCTATCTTAATAAATTTAACCTTATTGGTTACATTATGAACGACCTCCACACTAAGATATCGCTTCTTGTGGAACCCTTCTATAATAATCTCTATCTAATAAAAGTTCCTCTGTTCTTCAATAATCCTGTCGCCTTTGCAGTCTCTTCTAGTTCACTTGATTTATAGCACCAACTTTTAGGTCAATATTCATATCCATCTACACTCTCTAGATTGTCCACTTTTTTATCTACTAAATCAAAATTTATGCTACCATATACTTCTTGTCTTCAAGGAAAGAGTAGCATCTTTCTTTTGTCTTATCTTCTCATCTCCCAACATAACCTTTACAACTTGTCCATTATAATATTTGAGAATCTTTCCCATTAATTTCACTTTCTACTTATGATATTTTGTTATCTTTTTATTTCTTGAGTCATTTTATATGGATTTTTTCCTTAGCTAAAAAATCTCAGGCCTTACACCACGTCCAAAATTTTAAAGATACCATTCAAAACCTTTTCTCTACTACCTTAAAGCTTTCCAATACTGATGAAGCTCTAGAACTCATCAAAGGTGCCTTTGCAATTATCTCAAATTTCATGGTATTATTCTTCGTATCTCATGTCCTAATACTCCCTAAGGAATAAAAGCGTAAAACTCGATTTCAAATGGCTGGACACATCCAGTGATGACTGATGAAAAGGGAGAAGTAGTGCTTAAAGATCCATCTGAATGGATAAGGGTTAAAGAAGAGGGATTACTTGAGAATTCTCAATGATGCACGCCACCTTCAGTGCAATTGATAAAGGTCACTTTCCTATGATATCAGCCTGTGATTCGGTAAAAGAAGCATGTGGCACTCTGCAAACAATACAAATTTGTGATAGTTACGAAACTTTAGATGTTGGACACTAGATTTAAAGAGCTGAAAATGGATGAAAGCTAAACTATTGGACACTTCTATGAAAGACTGCATGATATTGCAAACCAAGCACATCAATTTGGGAAAAATATTCAAATCTAAAACTTCTAAAGAAGATATTGAGATCATTGCCTCTGGGATTCATACCGAAAATTGCAGCCATCGAAGAAGCCTATGATATCAATGAATTGTCTTTGGATAAGGCAATTGGGATTTTTACCAACTTTGAGGTGAATTTGTTAAGAGATAAGCGAGAGAAAAACAAAGGATTGACATTGCAAGCCGAGATTGGAAAAGTCGTAAATGACTTAGAAGATGAATCTAATGAGAATGAGGATATGGTGTCATTGACAAGAAATTTTAGTAAATGGTTAAAGAAGTTGAGGAAAGTTAGACCCGAGTTTAAGCATAACGATGGGAGTTGTTAGATCTCGTTTTTGGAGTCTAGCTCCTGCTTGCTCTGATACCACATCTGTTAGACCCCGTTTTCGGAGTCTAACTCCTGCTTGCTCTGATACCACATCTGTTGGGCCCTGTTTTCGAATCCCAACATTCAGAATCATCATAAAACGTGAGCTTGCATATTACCTTGAGGGTTATCTCTATGAACCCGTATTGGCCATTTCTACAAGAGTGGTGTGCCCACACTAGTCAATCACCAAAATCATAATTGACTTCTTCAACACAATTGTATCTCCAAAACTTTAGTTGTGTTGTAGGGATAGAAGAATGTGTTAGGAAATCATCGCTTCAAGAATCACTTCATTTGGGGGTCGGATGATCAATTTATGGCCAAAACATTTAAACAATGTTGATATCCTCAATCATATTGTACCTATCTTAGGAGAATTGGCATAACTTTCTCTAGAAATCTTGGAATGAGACTATTCTTAGACCATTTCAAAGAAGACTTCTATATCTACAACTTTCGTGAAGATCACAAAGCGAAATTATGCTTCAAAAATGGGTCAAAATCGAAATTTACTGTAGCTATCCCGAGAGTGTCCATTTAACGGACATAAAGTCCCTTCAAACGAACATAGACTGAGCTGGGACATTTTTAGACCCGAGAAGGTCTGCTTAGCGGACATCCAGTCCGTTTAACGGACAGTTACGGGTTAAATTTCACATTTTCAACTCCTACAAGCTATCATGACCTATCTTATGCATATCTAACATTCCTAACTCATTTTCCTCATCATTTTCACTTCCATTACAATTCAAAATCATTTACAATCAATTCATCATCCATGTTTTGGTCATCATCCCAAAAACACAACCATTCAACTATACACATTCATTATGAAGTTCTACACATTTTCAACCCCGTTTATCATCTTCATTTCGTCTCCAACTTATCACACTAGTTCTTCCTAGTTCAAGAAACCATAGTATTTATGCGCTTCTTCTTCCTATTTTAAGACACCACATTCTCTCATTCTATTAGATCAAAATAGAAGAGCTATAAAGTATCCTGCATACGCCCTATGTAGCGTCACTAACTTGTAACAATCATATTTTTCAATTATGATCTCCAAAATTTACAAACTTTATATCGTTAGAAAGCTAAAAGCATGAACTACAACTTCCAAGAAGACAACTTTGTCCAAATCAGCCTATATCAGTACAGTTTTCCCTTGAAGTCAAAATACAAATTTCTACCTCTATGAATGCTTGAAATTTACAATGTACAACTTGGAAAGTCATGAGCATAACACAATCATATTTCAT
>JANZXR010000172.1:49054140-49079164 GCA_027575705.1 Erythroxylum echinodendron | reverse complement strand
GTATGTACAGACTGTACATTTGATGTATAAACTGTTGTTTTTGAGTAATGAAAAGAGGAAGAATTTGGTTTTAAAAAATCTTGTGATTTACAGTTACAACTTTAATTATTTAAATGTATGTGATGCCATGTGGAGTATTGTAGAGATTGCACGTAGCACTCCCTTATCTTAGGATATTTGTCGGAATGACCTACGGGCGTTCCGATGAGTACCCTATGGTAATGGGATGTTACATTATGATTTGTATTTAGTGTTTGTCTTCACCTTCACTTTGCGCTCCTGCTAAAATGTAATAAGGCATGGTTGATTCTGGTTCCCTTGATCTATTTTTTTTTGCGGCGTGATTAAGTAAAGGTAGTTCCTAAAATGTGTTGTACTAAGATCTTTATACAATTATTATTTTTAATTATGGTATTTAAATTAAGAATGATTATTAAATTGTAATTTAAGAAAAGTGGAAGTACTAATATTAATTTAGGCTTTCTTATATATATATATATATATGTATAATTCACATAAGGTATAATAAAAACATTTTTCAATGGTATGTTATTCTTTTTATGCATATTGTTATTAGTAAGCTCAAGGAAGAATTTTAGTAATTTGACATTGTTCGACTAATTAATTTTCTAAAATTTGATTAATTCTTAATATTAAATTAAAATAAATCAGAAATAATAATAATAAATTAAAATTAAGTTCATATATTTAAATTTAAATAATCAGGATTTGTTTTTGATTTGACTCATTACAAGTCCTAAAGCTAAGGAAATGACTTGAACTAACTAAATATTAAGTGTTTCTTTCTTTTTTTCTTAAGCAAACTTGAGTGATGAAGTGAACGATGTAATACGAGCCAACTCGATAGCTAATCAAAACATTGGGCCTTTGAATCCATAAGCTGCTCATTGCATATTCGAAAGGTAAAAATTAGTAGTAAAAAATATTTTTTATAAATTAATATTTTATTTAATTATTATTATTATTAAAGTTCCTCAAAGTGGGCACTTTTTAAAATAATTATTTTATTTTTTTTAAAAATAATAATACTTTAATTATTGTTAGTTATGATAAATTTTGCTGATTCTGATTTGATTTGGCTCAACTTAACTCAAGTTGAAAAGATTTTAGATTGTGTTTAGATTTTTAATATTTTTAAGTTTCAAGTTGAAGTTCGACTGTCCAGTCTAACTTGATCCAAAGTTTAAAATTTTAAAAAATGATGTTATTTTTATTTTAAAAATTAAATAATATATTTATTAGAGTTTGATTATGCTCGATTGTGCTCGTGCTCGGACTAGAAGACACAATTTAACAAGAATATATTGTGTATAAATCAACATCCCAAAAACAACAATAATATTTTGAATAATATTGACCATAAGGGTAAGATTATTATTGTGACGATATTTAATCGAAATTAATTAGTTAGACTTATATTAGCAACAAGTTTTAGTCATAAAAGGTTTAAAATTTATGTGACAAAAAGATTTATAATTACAATTATTTTAAAATTTATGTGACGAAAAGATTTCTTGTCACATCATTTTGAATAATAGTGACCATAGTGGTTTATATGCTACTGTGACTATATATTGTTGCCACAAACTATTTTTGCTTATATTGACGACAATCGTCATCAAAAATATATATTAATTAAGTGCAAGCAATTTTCTCTTCACAATAACGAATAATAATAGTGACAATAATTTATTTTGTCATAATTACATTTCATTCTTGCTAAATTGGTGTAGGTGCTAAATATTTAATACTATTAATGAGAACTTAAAAGTGACAAAGTTATTATTGACACTAATAACATATTATTAGTGACGATATAATTATGAAAGGCTCGGTAGTGTCACAATTACTATACCTTTAATGGCTACGTAATAATTTATCATAAATAATGAAAGTAATAGTAGCTTACAAATTTTTGGTCACAATAACTATTATATTTGTGAAAAATATTTAAATGTCATAAAAATTGTCAATAAATGTCTTAATTCTTGTAGTGCCAACAAGTCATTCAATCTAAAATCTTAGACTATCTAAGCATAATAAGGATTATACTATCTAACACCATGAATTGCTACATGCTTAATAAAGGTGTTGGCCTCTGAAATTTTTTGTTTAGTTAAGCATGATTTAAATAAATTATGAGGTCATGATAGAATAATTATTGGAGTTTAATTATTTATTACAGTATTAGTAGGATTTAATACACTAGTTAGTTAAATTAAAGCAGTAATAAAGTATTGAGGGCAACTGTGACATGTCACTTAAGTTTAAAAACCATGAAGCATTAAATGAAGCGTAAGGTTGACATTTCGCACACATTAAGGGTAGAATTGGCAGAGGAAAATGTTGTCTTCTTCATTAAATGAAAAAAAAAGTGAATTGAAGGGAGAAAAGAATTGAAAAATGAAAAAGAGAGAGAAAAGAGAAGAGGGTTTCGACCATTAGAGAGAAAAAGAAGAAGACAAGCTTAGGTTTCATCTTTTCTTAGTTTTCAAAAGTGAATTTGAGATTACTCAAGAAGAGAAACAGAAAGAGGAAGAGAAGAGCTTCCATTTAAGCCAAAAATCTCTTTGTTTGGTAAAGATTCAAGGTAAGCCCATTTTTAAATCCTTTGAATTTTGAAAGAAATTTTGATTCATTAAGCTTAGGAAATACATGGGTTTAAGTATTCTATAATCAATTTTTAGTAAATATGCTATTTGTATTCCCAATTTATATTCCCATTGAATCAGATTTTTATGCCAATGTTAAAGGAAATTAAGAGAGGCAAGAGGAGCAAGAGGAGGGGCATTTTTAAGCAAGGAATCCAGGTAGGTTATATGTTTAAAGTTTGAGTTAATGAGCCATGAGTATTTTTCCTAATCAATAGATTTAAATAATTTCAATTGCTTTATAAATTTTACATTATTGCTTCTTAAATGATTTAAGTATTTGCTACATGTTTGGTAAATCATGATGGAAATGGTATTTGAAATATATCATACTTATGGAAATCATGTTTCCGAAATGTGCCTTTTGTACAATATGTTTACAAGTCATGAAATTTATGTTTGTGTTTAGGTTTACAGTGTCCATTATGTTATGTCACGTGCAAGTTGACCATATTAAAGGCTTCTCCCACCTACCTGCTAGTGATATGGAGCTCCATTATAGACTCCCTTATGTTTATTGGAGCTTCGCAAGAACTCCCTCACGTATATGGTTTAGCTGCAAGGCTTCTCCATCATGTTCATATGGACTACCCAAACCATTATGCTTGCTTATGTTATTTATGATTTGTTTGATAAGTTTGATAATTTGGGAAATACATGTCTTACGTTGTTTATGATCTGTTTGACAAGTTTGAGAATTTGGGAAATACATGTTTTATGGTTTTAACGCATTTTACTACGACATGAGTAATTTCAATAGGTGTTTCTTGTTTCTTTGTTATAAACTTATTACCCACGAGCTTTTAGCTCACCCCCTCCTCCCCATCTCCAGGTGACGAGCAAGAGATCGAGTAATCGAGAGTCAAGGCACCACTCTAAGTCTACCTATTGTTGTATTTAAGTTAGTATATGAAAGATCAAGGCTTTAGCTGCATTTTAAGTATTCCTCATTCATGTATGTTTTGTACTTTGCATTATGAGTCCAACGATGCATTTGTGTCTTGAAATACCTATTAAATCTTTGTAAAACTCCTTTCTTTTAAAGGTAACGAAATATATTTATGTTTTGCTCATGATTTTCCAAGCTTCCGCATTTCATTTTCAAGCATTCATAAAGGTAAAATCTACGTTCTATCTTCACGGGAGAAACTGTATTAATCTAGGCTGATTTAGACAAAGTTGTCTTCTTGGAAGTTGTAATTTATCCTCTTAGATTTACAATGATATAAAGTTTATAATTTTTAGACATCGGAGTTAAGAGATATGATTTTTACAAGTTAGTGATGCTGCACGGGGTGTATACTAGACACTTTATAGCCCTTGTTTAGCTTGATCTAATAGAAAAAGAGTACTATGGTGTCTTGAAATGAGAAGAATTAGTGTGATAAGTTAGAGATGAAATGAAGGTGATAAAGGGAGTTAAACATATGCAGAAATTTATAATGAATGTGTATAAGTTTGAATGTTATGTTTTTGAGTTGATGACCAAAAATAGATTATGATTTGGTTGTAAATAATATTGAGCTAAAATGGAAGTGAGAATGAAGGGAAATAATGAGGAAAATAAGTTAGAAATGATATATATGCATAAGATGGGTTATATGTAACTTGTAGGAGTTGGAAATCTAGGAATTGGCTAGTAAAAGTTCGTTGGGTAGACTTCATGTTTGCTAGGTGGACCTTTTCGAAAATTCCAACGTTCCAGCTCCGTTCATGTTCTCTTGGAGGGACATAAGTCCGCTGGGTGGACATTCTCGGGATACCTACATAAATATGCAATTTTAACTCTTTAAAAAGCAAAATCTCTCTTCGGGTCTTCATGGAAGTTGTAGAAATCGAAGTTTTCTTCAAAACCATACTTGAATAACCTTAATATGAGATCCATAGTGAAAGTTATGCCTATTGTCCCAAAATCATGTACATATATAAGTTGTGAACTTATCAATGCTTTCCTATGATACATTTAAGCTTGAATAGAGCTTGAAATGTACTTAGTTTAGTGTGGAAATAAGAGATAAAGTGAGTGACATGTTTAGGGTGATGATTGAGGATATAAATATAAGAATGGATTGTCATATTTCAAATGTCCAGATATGGAATTTTAGGTTGTTATGAGAATGAAGATGATCCTATGATGGCTAATGAGATTCCATTAAAAGAATCCTATAGAGTAATGCGCTCATATTTGAATCACAAGTTAGACTCAAAAAACGGGGTCTAATAAAAGGACTTTTGTGATTCTCATTGTTGGAGAATTAATTAGTAGGCTCATATGAATGTTTCTGAAATTCTAAGAGCTTAAATTTATATGCAAAAATAAATAGTCAAGAAAAAGTAAGTTGATAAGTTCTAGACTTAATCTTGGTCTTCTGAAATAGTTTATTTGATTCTCATCCTATTGCTAGCTTTAATATGGACCATAAAAATTGGTATAATTTTCTTGATCTAGCTCAAGGTCTTATAAGTGAAAGTAGAAATGTCTATTGATGTATACTAAAAAATCTAAAGATTTTTCCTTTGCCACATTATATAAGTGATATAACTGAAAGCAAGTTTGACTATTTATTGATCTCCTTTTGAATGAAAGCTCTAAGTTTTTTCCCATTATAAGATCTTTGTTCATTTTATATCTAAACATAAAGTGTTGCATCTACCTTGCACTATCTCTATAAATTTGATGAGAATTGGCATTCATAAAAGTGATGTGAAACTGGCTGAACTCTTAGATGACATAATTCAAAGCTAAAATTAGTCTCCCCTTCGATCATAACTTTTGTATTCATTTTATTTTTAGTCGATAACCATAATATAAAAGATACTTTTTTTTGTAAATTATAATTTAAACAAATCAAATATGCCCAATTGATTCTCTAATAATGTTTGCTAAGGAATTACGAACAAGACATATTTAGTAAGTTTTCAGTTTTATGCCTTGACCAACTATGGAATTAGGGCTCATTTCATTTAGATTGTATTCACTCAATTTTTCTCTAATTATAAAGAATCCTGTAAAATTACACACCAGTGATTGCCTTAAATGATCTCTTTTACTTTTGCATTATTTGGTTTCATATTTCTGATCAAATTTATCTATTTAACGTTGAGTAAAGCACCTAATCACACTAGTTATCATACCAAAATTAAGTATCATGGACGTTACCAATCATAGATTTAAACTTTTTATTTGCAGTGTCTCTCATTCTAAGCCTCTGGTTGAGATTTCAGGAGTTTTCATTTTTAATTTTCATATTCCATAAGTTTATATCTTTTAAATGATGAGAATGGATACATATAACCCAAATTGATTCCTTTTTAGTTAATGTCTTCCATATTCTTTTGATGATTATCATTTTCTTCGTATCTTGGATCTTTAAAATCTCAAGTTTGCCCTTTTCCTTTAGAGCATAAATTTGAAATCATTTCACTTTTATTGAAGATCCTTTTCTTGCATCCCTTGACCATAAGAAGTTTTTGATAATCCTCTTAATATCCTTGACTAGTTTTTTAGGAAGTTAATAGCTATGTATATTGCTAAGCATTGAGATTATAAGTTAAATCCTACTAGTATAAACAAGAAATTTATTATGCTAACTATTGATTCTCTTCTTTGAATTAAATATAGATTGACATTCTCTAAAATATGACCTTTTTTATAGTAAGTAGAATTCTAAGATACTTGAAAGGAGATTGCTAAGCTAGAAGGCCAAAGATACTCGTGAGGCACTTTATAACATTATATGAGCCTCCTAAAAAAACTATTTTTTCGATTTATATTAAGCTTTGACGACAAGGGTGTTCAACTTTTTTGTTCCTCCTTGCTAGAATAGCATTATGAAATAACTTAATTTTTTTATCATCCTTATTAAGCCTAAAGATCCTTGATTTAAGTTTTGATAGACAATTATGAGCTTTAAGTTCTTAGATATAATTTTCTAAAGATTACTTTTCTTTTAATTATATCACATCATTTTTCAGGAGAGTTGTAAATCTCTTTTTGAATCTCATATAAATTCTCTCTTTTCTTTTGAATGATCCCCTTTCTACTAAGAAAATTACTCTTGTTGAAAAGGTTTGTTTGCATTGTCCTTATATAGGTGAATGCCTTATAGCCCTCATAATGCCCTAACATATTTTTCCCAATAGCCTCCTCAAAGCCTCTAATATTGAGAAAATAATTACTAAATCTAAATGGAGAACCTGAATTGTTTACTATAGGATATATTAAGTATCTCTATAAATAAGTGGTCTGAGTAGATATAACTTTCAAAAATAAGTCAAGAAAGAAGGAAAGTTGGACATCCAATTTGTATTGACTAAAGCTTTATTAAGTTTTTTTTCTAATTAACCAGTCTTTACTTTGTATATTGTACTAAAGGAAGAGTTGTACTTTAAACCTCAAATCAGTGATGTTAATTTATCCCACAAAAGTTCTTAGATCATTATTTAAGTGTTGTTGACTTAACCTCTTTCCTTTAGACTCACAAGAAAATATTGTGTTGTTGAAATCACCTAGAATGATACATAAATTCTAAGTTGTTACATAAATCTTCTTTAATTCTTCTCAATGCACTCCTTTGTCTGGCTAGGTTAGCAACATAGAAAATTGAAGCATTAATCTTTAGGAAGTTTGGGATAAAGATAAAGAACCCAGATTTTACCCTTCTCAAAGCCAACCACTATCCTGCCATTATATTGGTGTTGGTAATTAAATATAATGCTCTAATTTTTTTTCAAAAAGTGACTAGTTATTTTTTTGATAACATTTTGGTTTCCAAAAATCTTATTAAGAGAGGTTTTCCCTTACTCAAAAAGGTCCTTAGCTAGTTACTATTTATTAGGACTATTAAGTCCTTTAACATTCCAAACCAACAAGGACATCATATGGTACTTTGATTTGAAGAGCCCATATAAGGCTTCTTTATTATTATCTTTTCATTGCCTTTCTTAATTGTGGAAAATCTTACTTCATTTTCCTCATATGTTAGTAGATTTAATTTTACTAGAATGGAAGACACCATTGGAGAGTTCTTGTTTCTCTTAATGGTAATGATATGTAGAATTAGCTTCGATCTGATCCTTGGGAATCTAAATGAATATTGGATTATTAGCATAGCTGGTCTTAACCACTTTCCTTTTAACATTCTAGTATGTAATGATGGTGCCTAAGTATAACACCTGATTCGATATGATGATATTGTGATTATTATTAGAATTGATCTTTTTCACATTGGGATATGGCATGCTATGATTATCTTAATATTATTTGAGCCTATCCCCAAAGTTTCATTAGAGGTTCCAATTCTAAATAATTTCCTAGTAGGTCACCATTATTTTTCTTTAGGTATTGTTAGTTTCCATTAATAAGACATGGAAATTTATGCTAATTCTAACTTTTCTTATTCATTTATCTTTTGAGCTTCAAGGTTTTAGGAAAAAATTTTGTCTCTGTCTACTTCTATGTATACTCTAGCATATCCAATATTAAGTAGCTTTACTATTTTTACTTTTAATCATATTGATTTGCTTCTCTACTTTTAATTTGAAACCTTAAAGTCATCTAGTGAAAGATAGAGATATATAAAACTTGAGTGATCATTTATGAATAAGATAATGTATCTTTGACCATTAAAACAAGGAGCTACAATGGGACATAGTATCCACATGTAATCTTAAGAATTTCCTTATTTCCATTGACAATTTTAGTAGACATTTATTCTTTTTTACCCTTAATGCAATCACCACAAGTACCAAAATCATTAATATTAAGGTTAGTTAGTATGGTGTCATTAACAAGCTTTTTCATTCTCTTAGTAGACATATGACCTAATCTGTTATGTTATAACAAAGGAAATTTTTTATATAAATCATAAAGGAATAATCAGATACCACTATTTTATTATTAAATAAAATATCAAATATAAAGTTTCCATAAAATATTTAAAATCTAACTTTTCTAAATTAGATATAGAAATCAAACTTTTAGAGAATGCTAGAACGTAGAAAATATTTTCTAACTTTAAAACAAAACGTGATTTAAAAACTAGTTTGAACAAATCTTACTTCCTGGATAGATACTTTATTTACTTAGTTTCAACTTCTTTAACATCAAAGAGCTTTATATGATGTTACCAATGTGAATTATAGAACCTAAGTCAATCCATCATTTATTGCAAGAAATGTCAATAAAATAAGATTCATGAAAAAAATTGAGATATATGAATAGCTTTTTTTTTTGGCCAAAGTTCATGTTTCTAGCATCCTTCTTCATATGGCCTTTTACCCTTTTCTCTTATAAAAGAAGCATAATATCCTTCATATAATTTTTTTGAATGGCCCATTTATATCTTTCTTTCATTTTAGTGTACCTCTATTTCCGTTCGCTTTCATTTTATCATGAACAACTAGACATGTATTTTCTAACTTATCATGCTTCGGTCTCTCCTCCTTTTGAACACACAAGACTATTAACTTGTTTATCAATCAATTTTTCTTATGCATATTATAGGACATCTTAATTGCATTATATTATGCAAGGAAAGAATTTAAAATGAAATTAACAAGGAATGGTTTGGATATCTCAAATCTTTAGGGACTTTAATTGAGCAACCATATCTCTTATTTCAATGAGTGCTCTTGCATACCTTTAGTTATGTCGAGCCTCGTACATGTTAGTATTTTTATTAAGCTACTTTGCAGGGATTTATTAACCAAATTGTTTTTCAATTGCCTTTATGAAATAAATTGATGTACTAATATTTGAATTGGAACCTCTAATGGTTTTACTCACATGAGACTTGATAAGTACCAAATTTAAATGATTGGATCACTCCTAGTTCATATGATGCTTTCTCACCGGGCATACTTGTATCAATAAGAGGTTGTGGTAATTGCATACAAAACACTAAAGCAAGGTCCATACACCTTAATGCTAAAATGACCTTTTATTTTTAGATAAGAAAATTCTCATTAGATAGAAGTATCACAAAGCATAGTAGTAGGAATAATTGCATGAACTAAGAAATAAAATACATACATTAATATCGTGAAGAAAACTTAATTTTTTAATAAATTCAAAACTTCATGTGTACAGAGGTAGTAATAATGTATTAAATCTATACAAATTAAACTTAATCAAGATGATAAAATAAATTCCATATTATTGGTCTAATAATCCAATTACTATCTTCTTGTAATTAAACTAATTAAAATAAATACCTTCTTGAGGGCATTTATAATCATTCAATTTTACAATTATTGTAGTATGACACTAGAAAATTTATTAATCTTTATATGTATCATTATGATATTAAAGATGTTGTGACTACTCTAAAGTAAACATTTACTAACTTTATTAATGATATCAAAATCAATCAAAACCTTATATTCATTAATTAATTTAACTTCAAAACAAATTATAATTTTTGAAAAATTATTTGATGCCATTTTCAGATTCAAGTGTTAAATTCTATTTAACTTCACTATAGAGGTCAACTTACAATTTTATTAATCTTAAATATGAAATAAAGAACTTAATTGAATTTAAATAAAAAAACACTAAGGACTAATATATAAATTTTCAGACTTAGAATGTGACTCTCTGTAATGTCAAAAATGGCTCCTTGTATGTCTTGGCTTCTTCCTTATGGCATATGCTTTCTTGAATGGGCCAACTAGTTTTTATTGTTATTCTTTCACATTGGTCGTTTCTCACCATCACCAGTAATTACTATAGATGCCTCTCATCACTATATTTACTCTTTCTTCACAAGGCATTCTTCATAAAGCTTGCTAGACATCACCAGAATAAAAAACAACATTACTGTCATCACATAGCATGTAAAAACCATTTGTTTTTGCTTTAAATCAAATGTTTGTAGCCATAGTGGTGGGCAAACTAGTCAAGAGTTCCATCGTGAACTCTTGATTTTCCTTTTTGTATTTAAACTTTTAAGCCCTAATTTAAATTAACTAGCCAAAATTACCCTTAATGATTTGAATTTATTTTTAAATATAGTAAACTTATATGCCTATAATATCAGATATAGTTAGGCATGACAACAGGTCACTGACTTAATGCGACCCCAGGTGCAGCTTGAGCCACACGACCTAAGCCTTAACTTGATCTTACTCATGCTGCTCAAAATAATGTTGTTTTAGGGTGGAGAATCAATCCATTTAGGTTGAGTCTTGGGTATTCCTAAGCTTGACGACCTAAAGCTTGATCAATCTAGGTCAGACCTATTGAATTTAGGTTAAATTAGACTAAGACGAGCTTGATTTGCCATCTCTAAATATAATTCTTTATTGTCCCTATACAAAAATAAATAATGCATTAAATCATTAAAACATTTAATAAAAAACTTGAAATCAATATATATCATAATGAACATAATAACATTATATAAATCTTAAAGCAATAGACATGACATATCTAATGAACCATAAATTTTGGTCAAATTTATAATATGAATAAGAATAAAGTTAATAAAATATTTAAGAGGTCGACTTTGATATCACGATGTAGAAATATATATTAAGAACAATTAATAATCTTAATATGAAAAATAAATCACATATCCCTAACCATATTGATTAAGCTAAACACTAAAAATAAGAAGAGATTTTTATTTTCAAAGAACTTGTTGAAAACATGTACTTTTAAGTACAAGAGTCTTATAACTTAGGCTTCAATTTTTTATTACTCTTAAAGGATGGTATCCACACGAATTTAAAGAGGTTATAAGCAATGAGTACAATTTGAAACTTATCATTTTGATTAGTCTGATTTTAGTGGTGGGATCAGGAATTTTTCAGAAAGACTACAACATTGGAACTCTTCTATTTTTGGCAATATTTTTCATCCAAAAAAAAGACTCATGGCATGCCTTAAAGGCATTCAAAAAAATTGGAAGAAGAAGACTCAGAATCACTATATGAGTTGGAGGAATATTTATGTACTGAAATGGAACAAATCCTTTGTCAAGAAGAACTGTATTGGCATTAACGATCAAGATGCCAATGGCTAGGATAGGGAGACAGAAACATTAAGTACTATCATGCTGTCACAACTGCCCGAAACAGAAAGTGAGAGTTGCTTCCTTGAAGGATGAAAATGGTTGCGTGGGGTTTGACAGAGATAGCATTAAAAGAATAGTGAAGAATTTCCTTGAGAAACTATATACATCAGATACACATACACCTATGGAACTTCCTATCAAAGGTCTTTTTCCTTCATTCTCTCTCAGGGCTACAAATGATCTAGGAGGTCCAATTCTTCCTGAAGAAGTCTAGACATCAATCTTTGATATGGCACCTAATAAGGCACTAAGCTTTGATGGATTTACTGCCTTATTCTTTCAATCCTAATGGATATTGTTGGACCTTCACTGATACTTTTTATCTAGAGAATTTTCGGACATAAAGTTGGGGATTCTAAACTAAATCATACTATCCTTATTCCAAAGCTTACTTCACCCATGTCGATCACTCAATTCAGGACAATTGCTTTATGTTCAGTGATTTACAAAGCTATTACCAAGATTATCGTCAACCGTCTCAAACCTCATATTAATGATCTTATAGCTCCAACTCAATGCAGTTTTGTTCTAAGAAGACTGATTACTGATAATATTATTATTGCATAAGAGGTCATCTATACAATGAAAAGGAAATTTGGACAGAAAGGGATAGTGGCTATTAAGATGGATCTTGAAAAAGCATACGATAGGATTCCTTGGGACTTTATCAATGATACACTCATCGATACTGGGCTTCCAGACTCTTTGATAAAACTTATTATGAAGTGTCTTTCATTGGTTTCTATACAAGTGAATTGGAATGGAGAACTCAGTGATGCGTTTACTCCCACCAGAGGTATTCGACAGGGTGACCTCCTATCACCTTATCTTTTCATACTGTGTATGGAACGACTGGGCCACTTAATAAATAACTCAGTGTCTCAAGGACGATGGAAGCCAATTAAATTAAGTAGAAGAGGGCCTTCTATCTCCCACTTATTTTTTTTGCTGATGATCTCATTCTATTCTCAAAAACCTCAATTGAACAAGTCTTTGTGATTTGAGACACTTTGAATACCTTTTGTGCAACATTAGGACAACAGGTTAGTTAAGACAAATCTCGTTGTTTTTATTCCAAGAATGTATAGAACTAGGTGGCGCACTATTTAAGCGGGGAGTTAAGTTTTAAGCAGACGAACGACTTAGGACGCTATCTTGGAGTGCTCCTATTATAAGAGCGAGTTAGTAAAAGAACCTATCAATGTGTGCTTGATAAGATTCAACAACGTCTCTCAGGATGGACGGCAAATCTTTTATCATTTGCTGGACAAATCACATTGATCCAGTTAGTCATAGTGGCTCTTCCTACTTATACAATGCAGACGGTCCACCTTCCTCACAAGCTTTGCGATAATTTGGAGAAATTAATGTGACAGTTTTTGTGGGGCTCATCTAACAGAAAATAGAGGATTAACATAGTACATTGGGATGAAGTTTCTAAACCTAAAGCAATAGGGGGTATTGGCATTCGTAAAATTCAAGAAACCAATGATGCGTTAATAGCAAAACTAGGGTGGTCATTGGTTTCTAAGCCTAATGCATTATGGGTGCAACTTCTTTATGCTAAGTATAATTTTGATGCCATCAACATTCTTACTTCTCTTGATGTTATCGACGGTTCTATAGTTTGGAAGAGTATAAAAGCTATTTGGCACCATGTTTTTTAGGGCATGAAATGGATGATCTGTGATGGATCTGGAACTTGATTTTGGCTGGACCTTTAGGTTGAGGATTTGGGACCTCTTATTTCCCTTGCAGTGGCTCATATTCCACAATCAACTATTGAGCTTCGAGTTCAACACTTTGTGGATAGTGCAGGTAATTAGAAATGGGACGTATTATAATCTCTGCTCCTTTCTTCGATTTGCATGTCCATTGTAGGTATTTTTCCTCCTAAACCCTACTTAGGGCCTGATAAGCTGATCTGGGGACTATCGGACACTGGGCAGTTTAATACTGCCACATATTTCATGATAATGGATCACGTGGACATTTTTTCCAATAGAATTTGGAAGGAAGTATGGCAGTGGAAGGGCCCGTAACGAATTCGCTCATTCCTTTGGCTTCTTGCGCAAGATCGATTACTTTCTAGCCAACAAAGAGATAGAAAACATTTTACTATTGATGTTGGTGCTATCATTGTCGAGCAGAAGAATCCTCATTACATGTAGTGCGTGACTGCACCAAAGCATGTAGCTTGTGGTGTTCATTCCCTCCATAAGTAATCTCCTCTGATTTTTTCAATCTGACTACTTATGAGTGGCTAGCTAAGAATCTCCAAAAGCACTAGATTGTGTTTGGCTTTGATTGGTCAATTATTTTTGGTGCTGCTTGTTGGTTCCTATGGTCCTGGAGAAATATGACCCTTTTTGAAGAGCACTTTTCTTGTCTGACTTCCCCCGAGTATTATATACTGGAGTTTGCCCATCAGTTTTACATGGCTTTGATCTGGCAAGGCAGAGAAAATCTTGGCCATCGACCTTGATGTGAGCAACTTATATACTGGTGCAAACCTCCTCCTAGTTGGGTAAGGTTGAATATAGATGGAGCGTGCAAAAGATCGTCCTCTTCGGCCATAGCAGGTGGACTTATTCGAGATAGTTCAGGCGTCTGGCTTGGAGGCTTCGTACAGAATATTGGTTGGTGCTCCATTTCTACTGAACTTTGGGGAGTTTTTTTCGATCTCATGCTTGCTTGGGATCTAGGTTATCGTCAGATTGAATTAGAAGTGGAATCTCTAGTGGTGATCAATATCCTGTCCTCCTCGTCTAAACGGACAATGTCCCACAATCCCCTAGTCATGGGTATCAACGAGTTGTTTACTTGGAACTAGGTAGTTATACCCTGTCACATTTACAGCGAAGGCAACTGGTGTGCCGACTGGCTTGCCAACTTTGTAGATCATTTTGTATTAGGGATCACTACTTTTGATACTACACCTATAGGGTGCCTCTCAATCCTTTTAAAGGATATATCGGGGGTTTGTTTTCCTAGATTAGTCATGTAATATGTCTCATGTTTTCTTTCCATTTCATTCAAAAAAATATGTAACTTAAACTTCAAAATATTCAAAATAGACCCTAAGTGGACGAAAACTTTAGCAAGGTTAAAATTCCATTTGTTAAGTGCTAGGTCATCATTAACGTGACACTTTTATTTTTTAAAAATTTATCAATGGAACTTAATGCCACTTGTATGCCATATGGCATAATAAAGCCTAGATAAATTCTTTAAAACTTAAATTTTTAAAATTTTTAAATAATATTTTTACTTTTAAATTATTTATTCTTGTAAAATGTAGTAGATCTTTTAGTAATAGTTATTAATAAATTTTATATAAAAGATTAAAACAAAATTATTTCCTTAATTAATTTATAAAATAAACTTATATTTAGGTTTTATCTAATATTTAATTATTATCACCAATAAAAATATAATTATATTGATATTAGTAACTAAACAAGATTTTATTTTTATTAGAAAATAAAAACCAAAAACTACAATAGAAAAATAAAAGCAAAATCAAATGACCCCTAAGTAAAAAAAAATTAATATAACAAAATATACCTTGTCACTATTATCAGATATCATAGAATATATCAATAACTTTTTTTAGTCTTATAGAATACAATTTGACTGGATACTAAGCATATGATAAGTAAACAAAAAAGAAAAATATATATGAGGAGAATAGGAGATTTTAGAGGGTATTATTCTATTTATCTTTTGAATCTTCGACATAAAAAAAGGAAATTTTCACATCTTTTCTTAAGTTGAAATAATAATGATTCTTGATACCGCTCATCTAAGATTGTTATTCTTAGTTTCTATGTTTCTAGGTTTAGCATAACCTCCCTCTTTTCTATTATATATATATATAGTGGTTGACAAATAAAGAAGAAAGGGAATCTTTTTGATAAAATAAAACATATTTAATGAACTTCTAAAAAGATTTCAACAATAAATATAATAAAATAAGGTTATAATAGTATAGAAAATTGACATGATATCAAATCCACGGAAATAGATAAAATATCTATCATGATTATGTAATCACTTGAATTTATTTGTTAATATATTTTTTTAATGATCAAATTTAAATTAATTAAAAATTTATACATTTTAAGATCTTTTAAATTTTAAATATATTTTTTAAATAATTTTAATTAAAATAGTTTTATTTTCAAATAAAATTATGTAAATTAATTATAAAATTAAAATTAGAATGAAAATAAGTGATGAAATTACATTTTATTAAAAATGAATATTAAATAATTACATTATATATATTTAGTTGATGATAAATCATACTATGTAAAAAATGAAAAATAGAAAATAAAATCATTTTTATGGTTTTTATGAATTATAAAAGTATAAAGAGACCAAAACGAAACACAGAAACCAAAAATTTAAACTTTTTTTACTGAACTTAAAAAAATAGAAAACCAAAATTTAAAGTGGAGACAAAATAAACTTTTAATTGAATTGAAATTCCTAAACTCCTTAATCGCGAAATCATAATTATGGAACCCCAATTAAAACTAAAATCCCTAATTGAACTCTTGTCTCTTCCTTCTCTTTAATGTTTCTCCACTATTAGGTGACAAAATCTAAATGTCTTTTTGACAACAAGTTTAACATTCAATAACTCTCTATAAACAGCAAGAGGCTAAAAATAGCCTCTAAAGATCAAATTGGTGGTTAAAGGAACATCAATGATAATCTCTTTTACGACAAGTTTCTTTTGCACGAAAATCTCACTTAGATTTGTTTAAGTAAGATTCAGCCCTTCTCATGTGATCGTCGACTAACTAACTTGTTCTTAAACGCCTCAGGACCCTTGTAGTGATTAACTCTTATATGCTTGTAAGATTATTGAGAAAGCACTAAACTAATAAAAGCAACAACAAAAGCACGAAAGAGAAATAGCAAATACTAACCTTTATTAATTCCCTCAAAGTATACAAATAAATTCTCTCTCAATATATATTATGAAGAGCAAGGCTCAAATGAGTTATTTATAGGCACCTTTGACTTGATGGCCAAGTTACAATTCAGAATCCTAGCCGAATCGAACTAGCTAAATCACATCTTATCCTAATCAGATTATATCACACTAACTAATAGGATTACATCCCCATCTAAATAGGATTTAATCTGATAGGATTTATCTACATCACAACTAATAAGGTAAGATGTTACATCTATCTAGGAATGATATGTCTATATCCACTCTACTATCTTAAGATGATCCTCCCATATGGTCTTTATCTTTTATAATTGATGTCTATCTGTTGTGATCTTATCTGTCACATCATCCAAGATCTCCCTATGATCTCTATCTATTGATGATGAGTTATCCAAGCCTAAAACCTTTCAAGCACACTAGTCTGATCCAATGCTTACCCATATCAAGTCTATCAGTCATGGTTTGTTCATTTGAGTATACATTAAGTCCTTAGTCCATCAAAAATTTAACCTTGGCCAAGTTGGTCTATAAATAATTCAAAACTCTAACAAAACTTATACTATGCTTGATCTAACTTACTAAGTTACCTTGGAGCTTTTACATGTCACTGTCAGTTATGTGATCTAGCTAACTTTGACCCAAGGCCTATTTTCAACTAACTATGAAATGCCTTTATATGCTAAAGGACTAATAACAAGCTTCTTCTTACCTCTAATAACAATTACAAAATTCTGGCCATCCTAACTAATCTAACAAACAATGTACAAGAACAAAATCCTATGAGTGATAAACTCATACCAATGCCTCTAGTCACCACTCACATTCAAGTGAGGAAGCCCATCAAACCCATAAAGCAAACCTTATTTCCATAGTTATCGAACCTAAGTTTTGTCTTCTTTATGGTGGCTTTGATGGTCGGAGAGTTGTTAGGTTCATAGAGTTTCAAGGAACATTCATGCTCTTTTATCTGTTAGTTTTCAAGCTTGGTGAACTATTTAGATCCTTTACATTGGGTCAAGCTAGAGATGTCTGCAATGGTAGGGAGTTGAGAAAATAGGAGGATGGAGGAGAGGGCCAATACGATGAAGAATTTTTGAAGTGGCGATAATATAAAAATCAAAGAGAAGGGAGGGGCATAGGTTCAATTAGAGATTTTAATTTCAATTGAGGTTTCATAATTAAGTTTCTTGATTAAAGATTTTAGGAAGTTTAGTTAAAAACTTACATAAAAAATTTAAAATAACAAAATAATTAAAAATTAATAACTACAATTTAAAAAAAAAGTTATCTAATTCCTATTATGTCACATGACATGCATGTGATAGTAGAGCCCATAATAACATGACACCTAAAAAATGAAAGTTTAACAACCATTTAAGATCTATTTTAAATGTTTTAAAAATGTTATGATTAAAATTAAACACTCAAAAACTTAAGGTTTAAGTTGTGTTTTGGTGAAAATAATAGGATTCAAATTGCACTTTTAGCTATAGGTTAGATTAAGGACTCATAAATTTTTACTATCTTTATCTACATCATATTATACAATCAAAGATATGATTTAAATTAAAATAAATTACTTAGTTAATTATTATAAAGATAATAATTTCTTAATCATTTAAACTTTATCTAAAATATTGTATTCAATATATAAAGATAAGTCAGTAATATGTCATACAAAATATGAAACAATGTAAGGAGAGCAATCCACTTAATATATACAGGGGAGTTAAACTTTTTATATTATGAAGAGAAAACTATCTATTTAAATTAAGCTTGATGGTGTTTCGAATCCTGACTGAATATTATTGAGATATGAATTTTCATGTAAATGGAAGTTATATAGGAAGGAGATAAATCAACTAAAAATACAATTTTTATGTGATTCGACTAATACTTGACCTATATGCATAACTAAGGAGATAGATTTATTTTATTATTGTGAGAAGATAATACAAAGAGAATAATATGAAAACAATCTTAACATTGTACATGCCTTATTAAAGGAAAGTAAGGTTACATATAAGAAGCCTAAGAATAGTGAGATTTTATTTTTCATATATGTCTAGGAACATTAAAACTCTATATTCACATATCCTCAAATTATATGTCAAAAGTTTGGTACCTGTCATTCTCTTAACACCAATATTGATTTGCTTATGACTCCTCAATCTTTTCAACCAATATGAGTCTAACCTAGTTCTATGCATTGTCTCTATGATTTCACTCTCTACTAAAATTCAAAACATATCCCATAATTCTCCATCTTAATTTGAATTCTCCAAAGTCATATATGTCTATGTGAACATTACTAAGTTTAGGTTATGCTTGAACTTTTTTGCCAGTAATAACTTTGTTATCATATTAATTGCATCTTTTAAAATGTTAACCTTTTTTAACAAATCTGAACAAATTCAGTCAAGTTTTTGATCTTGTAAAATCTCACATTCTTCAATATAGCACCCATCCATCTATCTTTTGCCCAATGTTTCATAATTCCTTGAAAGATATTTGCATCTCCATTACTGAAGGTATGAGTATACGTGACTTATATAATCAACTCTTTAGTTAATTGATAGTCCATGTCTCTATATCCTTCGTTATACTATACTAATGCTTTCTTCCTAACATTATTTTACCTATTAAACTAGAATGTTGTTTTTAATATAAAAGATTCATCAGTGATTTCATATAAAGCAATCGTTGTTCCATCAATCACATCTCTTAAGACCTTATCTTTCAAACTCAACGATATTGTATTGTACTTCTTTGACATAATCTCTTCCTTATTTAATGTCCATAAATTCTCTGATAATTTTTCTTCAAATTTTAACATTGTTGCACATCCTTATTAAACAAAAATCATCCTCATCTTCACCTTCCATAAAGTGAAATCATTTGAACCATTGAATTTCTTAATATTTAATTTATGAAAAAACATTCTAACAATAGACCCTATATTTTCAAAGAAACCTTAAGCCCTAATACTAATTGTTTCATAAACATAAGCTACATAAGAAGGAAATAAGTGAAGCAAAAATATGTAATTTACATGGTTAAGCAATATGTGATCTACATCCAAAGGCAAAGAGATAAATTTGTTTTGTTATTGTGAAAAGATGATACAAGGAGAATAGTATGACAATAGCCTTAAACTTTCATAAACTTTATCAAAGTATTTAAAAATTAGGGTTACATATATAAATATAAAGATAATAAAATTTTATTTCCACAAATGTCTAAGTAGATTAAAACTCTATCCCTGCACATCCTTGAATTTTGTGTTACGAATCTGACGCTTATCACACTTTTAATACCAATGTCAATCTACTTCTATCTTCTCAATCACTTAGATCAGTTTGAGTTTGAAATCAAGTTCATGTCTATTGGATGCCAATTTGCTTCTATGATTTCACTCTTCATCACTAGATGTTTGGATTGCTAGTTTCCATCCTCAAAATGCCTTTCCTTTTCACACTATATTTCTCAGGGTGGATAAGGTTCTTATCATTATACTGTAGGCAAGTGGAAGTTCAGATGTGGAGTGAATGTAATTACTTCAATTTATGTGTAAAATCATAAGAGATGCATGCACTGTGGTTGGGGAGGAAAAGGTTATAAAGTAAACTATGAGTAAAATTCATATTGGTTAAAATGGAAAAAATGAATATAAGGTTTGCTTCTAATGACAAATTAAATTTTAATGATTCAGAGCGTTCAAATTAAACCCTATCATTTTAGAAATATTCAGATTTAACCTTATGTTAACAAAAAAGGTGATGAGAACATAACATTGTCAATACGTTGTCACGTTATTGTTGATGTGGCAAAAATTTATATTATTTTAATATTATCGTAGGTCTCACAGACCCATATATTTAAAATTAATAATTAAAATATTAAAATATTTATAAATTTAAGTATATTAAATATAATTTAATTTAACCATATTTCAAATAAGATAAATTGAGATAAAAAAGTTGTGTCGTGCATTACATTGTAATAAACAATATTTCAAAGAGTTTCTTCAAACAACTATATGCCATTGATGTATTCTTCGACAATAAAACCCCAAATCGTTACAAAATCAAAGTTATGCGATGCATTATATAAGGAAAATGTTTTTCTATTTGTTTTGTATGTACAAGTTACACGAGTATATATAATATAGGTAAATTGTAGTACAAGTAAACTGCCAGAGATAATATTCTAAAACTAATACAATCCTAACAACTTAGTAGCAATATCCGGAAGTTTGTTACTAGGATATCATCATGATTTGTATAATAGACTCAGCAAGAGTATGGCTGAAGGCTTGCACCAAAATAGCAGCAGTAATTTGGAGAAGAATGAAGTTAGCCGTTAGCCGAGATATCCTTATCATACCCCCTCAAAATGGGCGGTAAGAGAACAAGACCAATTTTGCAAACTAAATGGATAAATGTAGTACGCGGAAGCGGTTTAGTAAGTGCATAAGCTAATTTGTCCGAGGTAGAGACATACGTCACTTGTAGATTACCAAATTGAACATTTTCACACACAAAATGATAGTCCAACGCAAGATTTTTCATCCGTGACTGAAAAACTAGGTTTGCACTAACATATGTTGTGCCAGCATTGTCACAGTAGATAACAAGGGGAGGAGCAACAGCAATGCCAAGTTCTCGAAAGAGATTCTGCAGCCACAATACTTCGGTAGTGGTAGCAATGAGTGCGCGATACTCAACTTCGGTGGATGAGCGAGCTCGTGTGCGCTGCTTGCAAGAGCTCCAGGAGATGGGGTTACGACCCAAGTAGACAATATAATCTGAGGTAGATATATAATCATCAGTGTCTCGGGCCCAGTCAATATTAGAAAATGCATGGATGGTAAGGGATGAATCACGATGGAGACGAAGATCGAGATAAAGAGTACCACAAAGATAGCGCAGGAGACACTTAAGGGTAGGCCAGTGGTCAGTAGTAGGACTTTGCATATATTAAGCGAGCTTGTTGATGGAATAAGCAATATCTGGACGGGTTGGACTGAGGTACTGCAGGCTTCTGATCAGCACGCAGAACTCGGTTGGATGATCTAACAGGGTTCCCATTTTGGTTAACGAAGGGTGAGTAGCAAGTGGGGTGGTTACTGGCTTGGCATTCTCCATCTTTGCGCGGGATAATATATCATAAATGTATTTGCATTGAGTCCAGAATAAGCCTTTGGTATGAGGGAGGACCTCCACATCAAGAAAATAGGATAACGTCCCAAGGTCTTTGAGTGAGAATCTAGTCGAGAGACACGCAACAAATTTGGCTAGAGTAGATGCATTGTTGCTGGTGACAATAATGTCATCCACATAAACGAGGAGGTAAATGAGGATGCCATTATGAGAAGAAATAAACAATGAGGAATCTGCAATGGAGTTAACAAAACTGGATTCAAGGAGAAAATGTCACAATTCTGTGTACCAAGCATGGGGTGCTTGTTTGAGTCCATACAGGGGCTTAGACAGTTTGCAAACATAGTTAGGGTACGTGGCATCACAGTAGCTAGGTGGTTGGGAGACATAGACATCTTTGGTGAGGGTACCTTACAGAAACGCATTATTGATATCCAATTGATGCAAAGACCACCCTTGACTAACAACAAAGGAGAGGACAAGTCGGACAGTGGTAGGGTTGACCACTGGACTAAAAGTGTCATTGTAGTTAAGATAAGAGCTACTAGTCGTGCTTTGTGTTGCTTGATGGTTTCGTCAGGATGACCTTTGATCCTAAACACCCATTTGCAACTAATAACATTTTGAGATGGATGTGGAGGAACAAGGGTATGGACGATAGCAGAGAACTCTTTATCTATAACCTATCGCCAGAGAGGACTTTTGAGAGCTTGGGCCACTATTTTGGGTTCAGTGCTGGCGGGAGGAAGTTGGGCATGAAGATTAAGCTTTGTATGGGCTTGTGGATGTTATTTTCTAGTTGGGTAATAATGGTGGAGCAAGGTGGAGGTGGAGGAGGTGGTGGAGATGGTGATAGTAGGGTAGACAAGGGGATTGTGCAAGCAGAAGTGGATAAGGAGGATTGAGAGTGAGTGGCGGGAGAGGAAGATGGTGTTGGAGCCGACATAGAAGAGGAGTGGGGGAGGTTAGGGGAAGGGATAGTGGACACCAAATGTCGAGCGAAGGTGGTGGAGACAAAGTAGAGATGGTTGAGTATGGGAAGGTGTGTTCAACAAAGTGAATGTGACGAGAAACATGAATTTTATGGGAGCATGGATTAAGACAGTAGTAAGCGCTTTGGGTAGATGAGTATTTGATAAAGATACATAGAGTAGATTTGGATTGGAGTTTATGTTTGGTGTAGGGTTTGAGCCACAGATAGCAGAGACAACCAAAAGAGCACAGCTTGAGGTAGTTGGGTGGTGTGCGAAAAAGCTTGAGGTAGGGGAAGGTGTAGTTGAGCGTGGGAGATTGGAGCCAATTTATGAGGTAGACGACAGTGGTGAAAGAATAAGTCCAGAATTTGAGAGGAAAGGATGCATGAGTGAGAAGGGAGAGTCCAGTTTCGACGATATGACGATGACGACGTTCAAAATAGCCATTATGTTCAGGAGTGTGAGGTGGTGTAGTAAGACGCGTGACACTATTTTGAGCAAGGAATGGGCAGAGAGCTTCATACTCACCACCATTATCAGAGTAGAGATTGATAATAGGGAAGCACCACTATCCAATAGCCAAGAGGAGGAGGAGGGGCTAAAGTGGTGGAATGTGCTTGGCACAACGTGGAGTGAGGTCGTACTGCTTTCGTTGAGGACTTGGATTTTGGGGAGGCATGAGGGAATTACTGAAGAAAGAGTGGGCAGTTAGTAACAACATGACTTTGGGCCCTGCACCATTGACAGTGCCCTAGATATGGTTTGGGAGGGCGAGGAGAGGAGGAGGGTAATGATGGGAGTGGGAGCAAACCAGGAGTAGGAGAGCGTGAGAGGGCACGGTTGGGTGGATGATGATGGGAGATAAAGGCAGTGGTAGGGTAGAGGTCTGGTTGAGATTGTTGGATGGAAAGTTCTTTGTTGATGAGTTTCTCATGGAGTTCTTCGAAGGAGATGGTGGTGTCTTGGCCATGGACTACCTCAATTATGGTGTTGTATGAGGAGTCGAGACTAAGAAGGATATAATCAATAATGTCTTCGGGATCAAAAGGTTTGCCAAGAGCGGCTAGTTGATTGGCATATGCTTTAATAGAGTGCATGTAATCAGTGATAGAGCGGGTACCTTTGGTGATCTTATTGAATTGATCTTTGAGTTGTTTGATGTGGCCACGGCTAGGTTTGGCATAAGTGTGAGCCAAAATGTCCCAAAGCTCTTTGGAGGTGGTGGCTTGAGAGATGAGAGGAAGAAGAGCCAGAGTGATGGTGCCAAGGAAAGCTCCAAATAGAAGTTTATCTTGGCAAAACAAAAAGAGGTGCGTGTGATTGGGGGAGACAACACCTTCAGTGGAAGGGTTGGGAGAAGGAGGAAGAGAGGTGCCATCAACAAAGCGGTATAAGTCATGGCTGATGAGGATAGCTTCGAGTTGTAGCTTCCAGGAAAGGTAGTTTGTGGGAGTGAGTTTAATAGAGTTGTTTATATTGATGAAGGTGAAAGGCTGAGAGGGGTCAGCTGTAACACCCCCTACCCCTTAGAAGGATAGGATATGCATATGCTACTCACATAGATACAGAACTTACACATGTCAAACACAATCCCTTACATGCATTTCTGAAACTCAAGCAACAGATATTATGATCCATTCAAAACTTTTGTAGAATTAAAACATATCAAACATATTGTTGTAAAATTCCAAGACGTGCCATACATACAAAAGTCAACCCATATTAAGGTTATTATAAACCAGTAAATAAAAAAAAATTACAAAATCTTTTTACAATGAAATACAGCTTAAACCAAACACAAATATACATTTTTGCAGAAACAAAAACACTAGCTACTTTGGCCACTGCGGTTGTCCTTGTCCTAATCTTTAAACTCTTTTATCTAAACCTACATAGGGCAAATCCACCATGCTAGGCATATAACTTAGTGAATAATAACTAATCTATATATAAAGTAATAACTTATCATATTGAATCATGTAATAGCATAAGCATGCATTAACAGATTGGTTTAACAACAAAACATACATAATGCATTTTAGAACAAATTTTATAGTTAACAGAGCTGAATATCAAAAGAGGGTATATGTAGTACCCCATTACCCTAGGGTAAGCATCGGGACGCCCGTAGGTCATTCCGACACATATCCTAAGATAACGGAGCACTACG
>JANZXR010000172.1:48990079-49054040 GCA_027575705.1 Erythroxylum echinodendron | reverse complement strand
GTAAATTTATGTGTGTGTTTTGTTTCTGTCTCCGTCTCCGTTTTCTTGTCCTCTGGTTTTGGAAGGAACAAAAATTTTATGTCTCTGTCTCCGGAGTCGGGACAGAAATTGGTGGGGACAGCAAGCAAACAGGTCGGAGATAGAATTTTTCTGTCCCTGTCTTCTGTCCCCACTCATGAAGACAGCAACCAAACGTAGGATAATGGCTGCAACTTGGGACAAAACGAGGAGAACTGGAGTTTATATTTTGAGATCAACTTTACATTCGGATGATCAGCGGAACAAATATTTTTTCAACCTTTTGAAAAGGAGGATTACTTTAATTTTATATCATCAGTAATCATAAATTATTCTTTTTTATAAAATTTAATTTGTTTTTCTATCATTTTCATCTAAAATCGATTTAAAAACAGGCAAATTATACACCACTAATTGTGCACATGTGTTCAACCTCTAAAAATATTCAAGTGAGATAATTCTATAAATGGTATAAAGAAAGTGTATTAAGAATGTAACTCTTATATAATGTAGGCCTATTTATAACAGGGTTTACAACTTCCTAGCTAGTAATTTAATATTTATAATTTCAATTAAATTTCAAATAGAATTAAAACTAATTTTAATTTATTAATTAATTTACATTAAAGTCTAATATTTAATATTGGTCTCTTTTTTCAAATATATGATATTTGATATTAAAATTTTAACTTATTTAATTATATATGACCTATTAGGTTCTTAACTATATTAATAATAAATATAAACTATAATCTTAAATTATATTTAAGATTAATTTATCTTTAGTTCTCACATTAAATAATTTATATTCATTTATCAAAATTAATGTCTAGCAATATATCATGACCATCCAAATATTAGAAATTTCAAAATGATATTGACTAATATTTTCATATATAATTTTCATGTGTGATATAATTATTTCATCATAATTACATATATAGAATATGAATTTAGTTTCTACTCTTTTTAATTCTAATTAGTTTAGGATGAAGAATCATATATTAATCTTTCGACTATTTTTCATATAATTCATACTACGCCTAATGTACAAATTACCTAATATACAAATTCAGTTGCCTTCTATTTTTCATATAATTCATACTACGCCTAATGTACAAATTACCTAATATACAAATTCAGTTGCCTTTGATTATGATACGTTCTAAATAGTATCAAAACAAAGAGATATCTGTTTATAGAGATCTCAAGTCAAATGGTCACATATACAACTAGCATTTATATATATATATACAAATAATATTCCATATGAAATTCTTATAGTTGGTCAAGTAAACTTATTCTTTAACAAATACTCATCCTTTGTTTATATGTGTCTATATTTTAGCCTATGCTATAGACTATTTCTTTCATAAGAAAGAAACATATTGTATGTTACACTTTTCACCCTACAATAATGACTAAAAAGGATTTAAGAATCATACATTAATGCAGTATGAATCTCATAATTACATTGTTATTATAATTTTTTTGCAAAATATAATTATTATGTGAATGTAATCTTATAATCTGGTTAATTAAACGAACATATTTAAAAATAAATAGTTCTTTAATTAAATATGTCATAGATATACAACTAACTGACTATAGAGTGTAAACCAATACTTTAATATCACTAAACTACTTACTTTAAATTTTATTCTCTCTTTAACTTTTGCTTAATTCTTATAATATCATAAAAAGAAAGATAAAGAATAAAAGAGTAAGTTGACAAAGTCTTACACTAACTTTAGACATAAATTCGATATAATTCATGGAATTTGATGTAAGATTTTAGGTGAAGTGTCAAAATTGGTTCATATACATTATTGACAAAAACAAGAAGAAAGCCTTTACAAATTGTATACAGTATCACTGGTGTTTTTCAATAATGTATTATAATATTTACTAAGGTTTAAGTAATGGTGTAAACTTTGGAACAATGAAGACATGACACCAAGTTTTAAAGCTTTGCTAATTTGATGATTTTAAGAAGTTATTACTATAATTATTACTTGTCAATAATGGAGGATAGAAAAGACTCACTTCAAAACTTTTAACATCAATATTGTTTACTATGATTATTAGCATTTGTTACAAAGACTTCTGTTAGTATTATAAGTTAATTATAAATTTATTACTCTATTTTATTTTAAGTATGATTTATTGTTTATAATTATAATTTGGATTCTTGTTAGAACTATATAAGTAAAGCATTTTATCAAGTCATCTGACATATTCTTTCATTAATAGCAATTGAATACTTTTACAATTTTCATTCTTTGTCTACTTTTTGTTATGTGCATGACTGAACTAACTTTTTGTTATGTGCATGGCTGAACTATGTTTTATTAAGCATTAATTTCGATATCAAACTCCAACTTTGTTTGCTTTCATAATTCAAGTTTTGATATTTTTAGTTCTTTTTGTTTCCATCTTTGACATATTGAATATTGCCCAAAAAACTTCAAAATAGCCTATGAATCATGATATTGTTAGAAACTTCATAAACAACCCCAAAAAAGCAATAAATAACCCAAAATATTTTTACAAAATCCAAAAACAACATATAATATTGCTATAAAAATCTAGAAACAACCATAAACCAAAAATCACATAGAAATAGTCTAAAATACCTAAAATAAAAAAATCACTGAAAATTTTCCCATAGATTAACCAAAAAGTGCCTAAAAGTTCTCAAAAGTCGACTAATCTCTCTTCACCGATTATCTATTGCTTGCATTTGCTTGTCTATAAAGGGAGCATACTACCTCTGACCTTTTATTAGCTGCATCAATTTACTATATCAGTTGAAGTTTTTCCTTTTGGGTCTTTAACAAGGTAACTTTTCCTTTACTTTTAAAACTCTTTTAAAGTTTAGGAATTTGGATGATTTTTATTTGATAGTATTAGGTTCTTTGATAGAGCATAAAGATATATTTCTTAAAATGTTTTTGTTTTTTTAAATTGTTCTTATGATTAATGCAAATTATGACTATAATCATATTAAGTTTTTTTATCCATGTTTGTTGCAACAAATTATAAATAATAAGTTTCATTATGTGGTGGAATTTTAAATATATCTTATCATAACGCTAAGTAAATTTGATACCACCACATCTTCCTCACAATTGATCTAACATATAAACTTGATAATTTTGACTTAAGGTTACAAGAATTATCTCAATATGTAAATAAAAGTCCAATGAATATGACTTATGCTTTTAATGATGTTAACAAAGTTCAAATTACATCATTTTATGCATTTTTAAATAACTTAAACTATATGTATGCCTAATTGAATCAATGGCAGTCTTCTTTAAAGCATCAATTTGAATCACATTTTAACAAAATAAATTAAAATATGGAGTTAATTTGAAGTATATAGATAAACATGAAATTATGAAACTTATTGATGAATATGTTAAGACACAAAAATGGTCCAAGATATGGAGGAAATTCTAGTCCTATTGTGAGTCTAAATAGATTTAAAGACCTTTCATATGTTATTAGTCCTTTAATGACACATGAGAGGGGAGTAGGTTATGTGTATTCACTTTTTATCTATCTAAAAATTAAAGAATAAATTGTTTATTCTAATGAATGGTTATGACAAATTCATATAAAATAGTTATAAAATAAATATAACAATAGTACAGAGAGAAGAGAAGGAAAGATATAATTGATTTATAATAGTTCAATCAAATAACCCTTTACCTACATTCATTCCCAAGCTTTATTTAATTAATTACTATTTAATTCTTTTAATGAATGAAAATGAAGCCTTATATAACATTTTCTTTTGCATAAATGAAGAGGAATCCTTATAGTGGTCTTGCTTTATCATAAGTGAACAGTAATCCTTTATAAATCTTGTTTCATATTAATAGGAATTCTTATTGCTTATATCATAAGAAATTTTCCTAATTGTTATTCTAGGACAACCATATACAACTTAAAACATCACTTTCATACTTACACTAATAATCTAATTGTAGTATCCAATCTCTCAAATTATTGAAGGATTTAAAGTGTTAGACTACTGAGTCACATGAGTGGCATCATATAGAATGAATTTAGTATATTTATGAAATGATTTTATGATTGTATTCAAATGCATAATATTATCATACACACATGAATTGTGAGTTAGACAAATTGCACTTAATTGACATATTCCGAGGTATGAAACTAAAATGAATGTGATATAAATATGGATTTCCAATGTCTTGTACTTTGGTTTACTAATGACAAGAATTGATGGACTATAATTAGTAATTTGGAATCAATTGTTACAACTGAGAGATTGATGCATTAACATGTACATGTAGTTTAGGAAAAATGTCAAGTGGCAAGATAAGTTGACATATGAAAAATTAAGTTGACTAAGCCTATGAAATAAGTGACAAATGGCATAGATAAATGAGTAACATTTGACATGGGTAATTAATTGAAAAATGGCAGCAATGATTGAGTGACAAATGGACTAATAACTAGGTGACAAAAGGCACCTTATCTGGAGGGCAAGTGGCTTATATGCCTAGTGACAAATGCCATTGGTAAAGATACCTAGCATCTAATGAAGTACGTTACTGCAAGGATAGTACCTACAATCTTCATTCTCCCTCTACATCGAAATATTCATACTCCCATAGCTTTGAAATTTTGCTTCAATTTTGTTAATTATCACTCCAAAATCGTCATAAAATTCTACAATGAGAAAGCTGTAACCTGCTATCTTCTATCCTATTGTCTTCTTGTTACTGAAATCTATCCTACTTTCATCTTGTTCTTGAGATGGTCTAGTATGCATGGAGAGCTAATTTAACTTAATGAATTGAGGTGGAACTTGAGCTAAACAAGTAAGTAAAATATTGATCTTTGTGGCATGTTATAATAGAAAGTTTATGATGATTAAATTGGGATGGATTGCATAAGTGTTACTGATGAAATGAGTTCTAGAAAATTATGGTTGAATGATAGTTTATGTTTTGATTATTGATGCATGAAAGACAATAGTTTATGAGCTACCAATTGAATGATTTTGAATTAGGATTGAAGATGAAATTGATAAGGAATTAAGGTATAATTAGTGGACTATAATGAAGGTGTTTTGAATTTGGTACAAAGGTGTTAGAATCTGGAAAAATTGAAGGAAATGGATGGTGAACTTTTAGTTCACTCGTCCACGATAGTGGTAAGGTCCTCCATGATCGTGGGAAATGCTTTGAAATGAAAAACTTCTGTTTTGTGTAATTGTTGAACCACATAAGGATAAGTCACTTTACATTGGTGTATTTGGACTTGATTGATGCTTGAAATGAACCTAAATTATTGCTTGATTCATTGGTTAATAGGTTATTAATTAATGTCGTAACTTAAGGAATTGATTGTCTTGATATCAATATATTGAAATCTGGAAATGATGAGCTGTTAAAGGAATTAAGATGTTCTTATGAATGCAAATATGAACAAAAGGATATGAGTAATTTATATTAGATATAAATGAATGAACATTAGAGAACATGAAGTAATTGTGAGTGAGAATTGGATAATTATATAAACGTATATGATTGATGAATAAATCAAGTTTACTTAAGGTATAAACCTAATTGCAAAATGGTAGTATAAAAGCTAAAAAGTTTGAACAATCTGAAAGCGTATAAGTACAATTAAGATCTTTGTTATTAATACATACCCGGAAGGTCGATTGAGCATGCATTGAAACATGATATATATATACATGTGAATGATTGAATAGTCATATGATTGACAACTTAATGATGTGTGAAATATGCATGTATTGCATGAAGATAGATACACAAGTTTATCGTCAACATCCAAACATTGCCGGATCATCAAGGCAATAGCTTATCTGGAGCGTACTGTGAGTTAATCTAGATATGTAAACTCAATTTTATGTGTTTCTTTTAGATTTGTATGATGAATATGAAATGTGAGAACAATTGAATGTGAAATGTCATAATAAATATGAAATGTAAGAATAATTGAAAGTGAAATGTCGGAAGGAATATGAAATGTGTGAGCAATTGAATGTGAATTGCCGGACTTAGATCTGATGAATTTAATACATGTGACAGAAGCACGCAAGAATAAAAGGTAATCAAACATGACATATGGAATGATGCATCACATTGAAATGTATGATTAGATAAAGGAGTTGTGACCAGAATGACCAACGTGAAAAAGAGCTTTAAGCTCAGGATTGTGTACAAAAAGCCACAAGCTTAGTTATTAATAAGTAGTAAATAAAATGAGCCCGAAATCCATAACTGATACGGGATAGTAAATAAGCGTTTGATCACAACAAAGCAAAATAAAATAGAGTCACACGTGCATTTGTATACATCCTTATATGTATCATATGATTGAATTGAAATGAATTATTGAATTGTTTGAAATACAGGTGAAAAGTAAATGAGGATGTGTTGTGATATGTAGTTTACCTGATATACTTATGAAAGTATCATAAACTTAATGTACTTGATAAGGTATGATGAAATGTGATGTGATATTCAATACTGGATGATATATAATACTTGTTGAATTAGATATGACTTGTCACTGTGTATTTGACTTGAGCGAATACATCGATGATGGTTCACGAATATATCGATGATGATTCCCTCACTGCGTTCGCAAACTCATCAACATTGCAATGTTGATTTTTAGGTTCAGAGGAGATCTAGTTAGACTAATTGGAGTATAATTACTATAATTGGACATGAGTTAGTGGTCGAATTAGTTGTACCTACAGACGTCTCTAGTCATTATGCATCAAAAAAAGCATTTTTCACCTATTGTCAAACGTATATGTGAACCATGAAGTGTAATGACATTTGTGATTTAATATTATTGTGAATGAAATGATTCAAAATGAAAGTTTGAAATGCTTTTGATATGTGATGCCTTAAAATGTGGTAATGCGATCGTCTTAACATGCCATCCGCATAAAGTATATTCTCGAATAATTGTTAATATGTTCAGGCATATGTTCTATGAGAGTGGTATGTTATAGATTTGGTCAATTAGCATAGGAGACAATGTAGAAAATTATCTCATATTTTCCAAATTTAGTTGGCTCGATATTTATTGAGAGATTTTCTTGTAGCTTGTATATATTACGTTGGTTGAATCAAAGACGCGACAACTTTTTCACCTATAAGTTTTATTACATCAACTCTATACTTGGTTTGGAATTACATAAAAGAAGGTTAATATTTTGCCAGGAATAAATGACAGACATTTGGTTCCAATCGCAATGAAAATAAACCCAAAACAGATAAACCATGAATCAAAAGTATTTAATACTTGGTGGCATAGACAGAAAAACATAATCTAATTCAACTTAAGCTTTTGGGTTGTATTTGTTAGATACATCGAAGTGAAGGGTTCATATTATTTTGTGTTTTCTTTGGACGACCATACTAATCTCCACCAAAGAACAACAACAAGAAATGTGAACTTTGAGGAGGTCCAATAATAGATGTCCTTATCCATACTAATCCCCACCAATAGATGAATATCACATGTATAAACTAAAAACCTTACACAAAAGAATATTTGACGTCAGCATAAATTATAAGATGCTTCTTTACCATATTAGTCTCAGGTTTTTATTAAATGACTTGCCATTTTTAGTAAATTTATTTATTTATTTCATGTCTTATACTATCTTTTGTCCTTAATTTATATTGTCATTTAGTGTTTATTTTGTTGCATATTACATAATATATTGAAGGATTATTATGAAATTTTATGAAATTAAAAGACTTGCTTATAACTTTTAAAAATTATTTGAAAAAGTGTTCGATATTGATCAGTACAAGCACTGTGCCACACTAGAGCTAAAGTCTAATATTAAATTTAGCACGTTATTCATAATATTACTTTTAAGTATTAAGTATAATCAGAAATGGTGGATTAGACCTGACCTTATGTTCATTTTTTTATAGTCTTGAAATAAGGAAGAGACTCAATAAAACTTTAAGAAAGTGGTCACTATTTTTTTTTAAATAATTGCTAATATAATATAAAAACATAATATTACAAAGAAAATCTTAGCAGGAGATATATATTTAAAATTTAGCTGGAAATGCCATGTGTTACCCACAAATATATACGCATATAAATTTTTTTCACACGTTATAACTTATGCGATAATAGGCAATAATAGTGAAGAGTAAAGCATTTTAGATGCTACACACCTTCATCTAGCTCTATATAAGAAATGAAAAATACATTTGTTAATTCGCTTACCGGGAGTGTCAGTCAAACTATACCATGAGTCACTTCTCTTATTCTGTCTTTTAAATAAGACTATTCTTAATTGGAGACTAAGACTCCCTTCTTCTTTGCGTTCTTTTCCATTTTCTTCTGTACTTTAGCTGTCATGAAAGAAGAATGAAAAAAGATACTCACAGCCAATCATCTACAATTTCTAAAGATTAAGGAAAAGCATACCAGCATTCTCTGCTTCTCGCTTCCTTGCAGCCTCTGCCCTTTCTTGTCGTATCATAGCCAGGCGCTCTACAAGACACGTCTTAAGATAAGAAAGAGGTCAAGTGAAAAAGATACCCCCAGGCCCAAATGAATGAAAAAGTTGAATTAACAATTATAGACAATACAAGTGTAATACCCAAATCCTTTTTAGCTTGTTCAGTCTTTCCTTGTTCCTGAAGTCTCATGTATCGCTCACGAGCTTTTGCTTTTTCTATCTCCTCTCTACAAGTGCAAGTACATATAGTAGAATCCGTAACTAAGTGGTTGGAAGCTTGAAAAGATAGCAATCACAAGCCGTAGCTAACCTTTCACGCCTTGACGGGTCTGCTGCTTTTCCAATCTGGAACAAGAAATATTACAGGTTTGACACTTGATATTAAACTAATAAAACTATGTAGAATGTAATCATACACACTTACATCTCGGCCCTTCAAATTCTTACGTTCCACTGTATTTGGGTTTTGAACCTGAATTAGTCCCTGAATACCTTTTCGTTTCTGACAAATTCAACAGCAATATGAGATTGAAGACTGGAAAGAGACGATAAGAAGTTAAAAAGGTTATACCTCAGGTTCCCTTTCCACTTCCTCTTCAGACTCTTCTTCTTCCTTCTCTTGAGCAACATCTTCCTGATATGAAAGAAAAGAAAAGAATAGCCTTTCATCATCCACTGAATCTTCTCTAATGTTGTTACTGTGTGTAGCATCAAATGATGAAGTTCAACAGTACTAGAGAAACAATAGAAGAGCAGCTCTAATTCATGGCAAATTCAATACCTGTTTGAAAGTCCGAGAACGGGCTTCAAATGCGACTTCACCGATCAATCATAAACAGAAAAGAAAAACACAAAGAGTAAGTATTAGTTATGACAAAGCTGATTGACCTAGCAACCATTGGATTGAGCCTGCTTGAATAAACAAGTCAACTCAAGAATTCAGTACAAACAAGAACTGCACTGTAATATCTAAATCCATATGTGCATACACATAACTGACTCTTATGCAAATATGCTAAGGTGTTTGATGTGGGTTTCTGCGTGATATAGATATGTTATGGCGTCCTGTCTCGTGCAGAACATTGGTGTTGTGTAATGATTCAACAGAAAGATGACAACTTGAGAAGAAAGGAAGTGATAAGGGGAGTACGAAGTTCCTCGGGTGAGGAGAAGTGGCGACGACCAGTTGGCTTGCTCTTGAACTTTCCTTTTCCCATCGTATTCAGATGCAGAGAAGCCAGATAACGCTGGGATTTTTCAAGGTGGTGCTTTCGAGTTTGGAAGGGTACCTAGTTGCCTTTAATTCGGGAGCTTCTTCTCGAGGCCAGGAAGCTTTTCTGATTTGAATCTATTCTTATAACATCGCATATGTTTTCTTGTTGTGTTCCAATGAATTCTGTCTCAACTCAAATGATTCCCACTAGCAATCCACTAGACAACTGCTATAAAGAAGCAAAATGAAATCCTTCTGTTATATCAGCAGAGAATATAATTCCCCGGCCAAGATGACCATTATCTAATTTAATCTGAAAAGTTGGATTCCTTTGTTGTCATGCAAGAGATTTTATTCTGATACTAAGAAAAGCAATTTTTACTTGAGAAGAGAGACAAAGGTCCTGTAGTTCATTGAGGAAAATAAGGTTCCCTTGGTTGGTCTAAAGATTAAATCACATCATGAACTTGTATATCAAAGATAGTATTAGACATGGATGACAATGGGCCGATCTCTTAGGATCCATTGGTCTAAAGATTAACTTACTTCAGAAACAAACAGAACTTGTATACCAAAGTTAGATAATCGTATTAGATGGGAATGATAACGGGCCGATCCTATTATCAACTTTGGTATTGGTACAGTATAAGATTGATATTTGTTAATATTTCTTCTAAATAATTTCTAAAAATTATAAAATAGTTTTTTAATTTTTATATAATCAAAATTTTAAAACTTTACACAGTTGTTCAATTTATTAAAATTAATATATGAATACATTATTTTTGATATAATAAATATTATCTAAAAATATTTAATGTTTAAGTATAATAATTATCAATTTAAAATATTTTCTATTTAAAAAATATTTAAACTTAAAATATAATTTTCAATTTAACCCTTTATTTTTTTAATTGAAGTTATGACTCAGTACTTTTCGATATTTTGACCTCCAATTTTGTATCGATCCATATAGCCTGACAAATATAAATTAAAATTTTGTAATACAATCTGATACAAATATCTAGTACAATATAACTTATTTTACTATAATTTTCTGTACAATACTTGGAAGGTTATTATGTTGCTCTGTTGATTCATTAGCAATAGGATAGTAAGTTAACTAAAGTTAAATTTAATTTAACTTATTCTAACTTCAAATTAATAACCTAGTTTGATTTAATCAGATCCAAACTTAAATTTAAATTTAAGCATTTGACTCAATCAAATTGAAGTTAGATTCAAAATTAATAATTTTTTGAATTCAATCAATTATAAAAGATTTATTAAAATTGCGTCAACTTATTTGAAATTAATAAATTAAATCAAATTTATTTGGGCTTAGACTTTAGGCACTCGAAGTCTAATTCATCCATTCCCAACCCTAAACGGAAACCCAACATTTGTGCGAGTTAATAGTTAGGCCTTATTTGGATGGAGGGTTAGTAGTAGAACGGATGCAACGTAACACATTTTTATCATTTAGTTGAAGGTTTCATAATAAAATGTAACATAATGAGATGGAAGCAAAAGGTTTTATGTTATGTTCTATACTTCCATTTCATCTTAAACAGTGAAAATAAAAAAAACTTCCGATTTGAGAAATTTAGGATGAAACATAAACTAATAAATATATACTACCTAATATACCATAAATATTTTTTCTTAATACCAATTATTTCTTCCCATTTTTCCTATAATCATTTATTATGATCCGAAAAAAGTGTATATAATTAATAATATTTTTATATTATTTCTCTTTATCCTAATAATAATTTTTTTATATTATTAATAATAAATTATATATAATTAATAATATTTTTATATTATTTTTCCTTACCTTAATAATAATATTTTTATATTATTAATAATAAATTGTATATATTTAATAATAAAATAAAAAATTTTAATAAAATTTTTATTAATGAAAATAAAAAATATGTAAAAAATTATTATTTAATTGTTTGTATCTATTTCTATATAAATAAAAATATAAATAAATAATTTCTAGATATAAATCACATATAATAGAACAAAATTTATTAAATAACTAATAATAATATTTAGGTATAATTAATAATAAAATTATAAAATTTTTATTATTTTAAAATAAAAATATATAAAAAATTATTTGTCACGGTTGTGACTTTTTCAACCGTGACTTTTTAATTAAATATGATTTATGTTCTAAAATCATGACGTTAAACTTTTTGTAACAATCATTTTAATATCAGGAGTATAATAGTCATTTATTATATATTATATTACATTTCATTTCATTTCATCAATCTTCTAAACAATGTTTCATTACATTACATTATGAGTCCTTCTATCTCTTTCAAACAGCTTTTCACTATATTACATTATATTCCATTATAAGTCGTTCATTTTCGTTCAGTTCAATTTTGCTTCATTCCACTAATGAACATTCAACCAAATATCTCTTAATTTCTAGGCAAGATAATACGAAAACTAAGAAGAGTAGGTAAAAATCTTCCATGGTCGAATTTTGGCGATGGCCTTATGGTATAGGTCCCGAAACTTCTGATTATAAACATTTAAATATATACATGCTCACTCTCAGCCTTTTCACTGTTGCAGCTCTCCATCGCTTTTTCTTTCTTTCGAAGGTGCTTTCCTGCTCAATTCCTAATTTAACTTCTTTTCCTCTTCTTATTTTGGCGATTAGCGTTTTGGCTTGGATTTGCGACTTCTCTGATCACTTTTTTTTAATTATATTTTCCACTTTGTTTGTACTTTAAATGGTTCATGGTGTTTTTCTTTTTTCTCTTCTGGGGAAGTTGAGGAAAGTGAAAGAGAAATAATTTGGCTTCTAGGATAGTAAGGGTTCATTTTCAGAAGCAGAATAGAATTTGTTTTGAGTTCTACGATACTAAATTGGCGTGCTTAAAGCTAATTAATGTTTTTAATCATATTCCAAGGAATTCTGTGTAAGCTCTTCTTTACATTATTTGAGTTGGGTTGATTAATTCGTTTGTTCATGTCGATGTTTGATTACACGGTCTTATGATGTTTGTTTAGGATTTAACGAACAACACGGGATGTCAGAACCACCATTTCGACCCAGAGAGAAACTTCTCGAGAAACAGAAGTATTTCCAAAGTGTCCATAGACACACTTACTTGAAAGGACCCTATGATAAAATTACTTCTGTAGCCATTCCTTTAGCTTTGGCGGCCACCTCTCTCTATCTTATTGTAAGTCTGCCATTTACCCTTGCACTAAATTTGCAGTTTTCGATCCTGATGTCTATCCGAGTTGCTAGCATCATGAGTCCCTTGTTGTTTAATTTTCTTTGTTTCAGGGGCGAGGGCTCTATAATATGTCTCATGGCATTGGTAAGAAGGAATGAGGGGGCATCATAGTTTGATAATGGGTATTAAGTCTTTTGATGATGATGTGCCAAGGTAATGTTTTTGAATTTGTTTGTGGAGATCACCTGGCTAGGGAAGTCGAACCTCTGTCATTGTTGGCTTTAGTTTTAACTTTGGTCTTTTTATCCTGCTTGGAACTAGTTGTTTGAACCTCCCAGTCCTCTGCGTATGGCTACATTTCTGTTCCTTATCGTTGATGGTAAATAGATTTTAATCAATATATGATCTTAACTTGGCTAGATGAATGTATACGGGTTTGGTAGTGAATGAAACTTTACCGTACATTTGCAGATTATGCTGAAACTTGTTAACGTGACATGCAGTCTGCTATGAATAGGCCAATTTTCTTTGTCAATAGCATGGAAACTTTACCAAGGGGAAAAGTTTGAAAATGTGGAAGCTATTTCTTAAAACAACAACGATTCTTTTCTGTTGAACTTTGGAAACTTCTTCAAATTAATCTTGCAATCAGCATTTGGAAGCCAAGTTGATCTGGTTGTAATGTGTCAAACAGTGGTCAAGTCCTCCATGATCAAAGCGTATGGATTGGCAAAACTATAATTGGTGAGGTTTTGCCAACGGAAAGAGATTCATTTCTATTTAGATCTTTTTACTAGGAGAGCATTCACATCACTTCATACCCTCAATGACCTGCTAGTGATGTTCCCAGGGCCAAGCTTCCATGATCGTGAATGAGGTTTGCTTTAGATCCAGCTAGGTTCAAATTTTCATGGTGAGGGTGATGTGGTGTGGGGCGGGAGAGAACTATGGATATAGCAGCCTCATATTAGCCCGTTAGATTTCGAGGTAAAACAGATATGTGCCAATGTTGCTTGTGCTTAGGTCCAACTGTCAGTCAAGACAACCGAGGTCGTTGTCTTTTTATCCGAATTCAGTGAAGCCAAAATTTAACTCGGAAAACTTGAGAATAGGTGCATGATAATTAATTGTCTCTGACTTTCTCTTTAATGAGGGAGAGTTGCTATATGCTAATATAATATTTAGAGATATATTAATAGTTTATTATTTGTACACATTTAATTTTATTATTACTATTATGATTTTATATACTAATTTACTTTATTATTTTAAAAATCTTGACGATATTATCAATAGTAAATTTATTTTTTATAAAAAGTATCTTATTTATTATATTTTTATTAATTTTCTTTACTTAATTATTTTATATATATAATAAGTTTATGTCAATAGTTATACATTTATTTTAATTAAAATATATTTATAAATATGTAAACTAAATTAACTTTTCAAATTATCTTATAGACATAATACCTATAAATTAATTGTTTAGAGATTAGTTCAATTGATTTATGAATATGTGACTTAGAACTTAAATTAATCTCTTTAAATTTCTATGGCAATAACAACAATCCATTAAAAATTTAGCTGAGAAGATATTTAGGCTCTGTTTAACAATCAGCTGATTGCATTAGCTGTTAGCTGATTCTATCAAGGGTTAGCTGATAGTTGAATATATTTGCAGATTTGACCAACGAATAACATCAACTGTTTATTAAAGATGTTTGTAAAATTAGTTATTTAGTATTAGTTGTTTACGTATAAAATGACTTATAAGGATATGACTTAAAAAAATTTATACGCACATGAATATTATATCTTAGTATTTCATTGAATATTCTTGTAAGAATTTATATTTTCAATCCTGATAGTTAATAATGCAATTAAGGAAAAAAGTGATTTTATTAATACTAACACAAATTTCTTATTTGTTCGATAATTTATTTAAATTATATAATTTCTAATTATTGCGTACATCTAAAAGTTATAAAATAATATACGCCAATATATTTTAGAAATAATGAACATTGAATGCTTTAATATTTGTTAGTAAACTAACAGAAAATGAAGAGTTCAAGAGTACAAGAACTAATACCTTTCTTCATACGTGAAGGAATATAATGGAATAGAATTAAACAGCCAATCACCAAACATTCTTTTGTTACTTGTTACTCATGCTACAAAATATTCAAAGTTTTTGTTGTCTGACCCATCCCTCTTCTTATTTTTAGAGCTTACTCACTTCGTTGGATAGAGACCCACCTCACAAAATGCAATCTTTAAGATTAAAGCTTTTGATGATCCATTCAATTCTTTAGTGAGGGCACAATTATTAGGCTAACAAATTTTTATTAACTAGTTGGATAAAAATGGTCCATTATGAAACTTTTTAATTTTCAGTTGGTTGAGTTGAATAAGTCAACCCACCAATTATTAACTAAACAAAGGGTATTAGCAAATAGCTAAGTACTTTCAAAAAGCTAATATTTAGCTTTTTGGTCATCTACTGAACAGGGCTTAGTAATACATAACTTTACTCTTAATTAATAGAGGGATTATTTTCGAAATTTCTTTAAATTTCTAATAAATTTAAGTATTTATATTTAATTATAACATATTCATCAAAAATTTAAAGAGACATTTATTTGATTATATAATATAAATCGATGTAGGCAATGTTTTAAAAACTAAACTAGACCAACCGGTTTAACCAAAAAAGTATGAACCAGTTGGTATGAACCAGTTGGTTATCTAGTTCGGTTTAATGTAATAACTTGTTTGAAGGAAAATCGGACAATTTTTTAATAAATCGTCGGAACCGGTTGTTCTTCAACCATGTCACTTTTACTCTTTACCATTTTCTTTGCTTGTTCTCCTCACTTCCCTATCGTTAGTCACTCCACATCTCACAAACCAACTTTACTACCTTTACTCAGCGGAAGCAAATACGTGATTATCATTATTAAAAAGTCATCTCATTTAAGATCAATTAGTTAACAAGTGATTCACTGGAAGATTAAAAGTCTCAATAACATCCAATCCTCCTTTGATCTTCTAACAATGCTAATAGATGTAAAAGAGACTATTAGACTTTGGAAGGGCGAATCAGAAGAGAGAGAAGACAGATTTGCCAAAGCTATTTTAGTATGGTTCGATTTTTAAAACATTAGTAATTGGTGCTAACATTTTTTTTAATTCACCTGATCCATATGATATCTTTTATGTCCATGCAGGTATTAAGGAAAACATATCTTAAACCAACATAACCCATTTTCCCTATAGTTTTGTAAATGTTAAAATAATGTGTTTTTCTTCTTTTGGGTTCAAATTAATGTTTCTCATTTCGGTCTCTAGTCGACCTTGACCCAAACGGTCTTATCCGTCACAAATTCCGTTGGACGACAATATCCTTTTCTAACTTCTAAATCCAATGGGACAACGAAAGCAACAAAAAGCTATAGTATTTTTCAAAAAGCAAAAAATAAAAAGAAATAGTATTGTGCCTCTGCAGCGAACTATCCAGAGACCTTCTGTGGCAAAAAGCCTCACTCCATTGACGCTTCTTTTCTCATCTTTTCACGCTCTCGCCTGCTAACCTCAACTAAGGTATCTCTCTATTATTGTTGGTTTAATTTTGCATATAGTGTTTCCTTTCGATTGTATAGTTTTAGGGATTGTTCTTATTGAATTCATTATGATCCACTAGGTTTTTTAGCGGTTATGTAGATAGTGATTCCTGATCTGTCTGTTTTGGCTACTGGGAAAATCTAGAAACATAGACGGGTATTGAAATTCTAGGGTTACCATCTTGTTGCTTTTAGCCCTAACAAAAGCACCTCTCTTTCTCCTTTTCTTTTTTCCTAAACAATCTAAAGGTCTTACTTTGGATGGAAGTTGAAGTTATTATCTGAACTATGCCAAATGCCTGTGCCCGTTATTTTTTCTTTCATCATTTTTTTTATTTTTAAAATTGCTGATGGATTCACTTTTAAGTGGATAAAATTACTACGCATATTGTTTGGAAGGAGTGGAAAATTGATTGGAATTCCAATCTTCTGCTGAATGATGATGATTTTATTTTATCAATAAAATGGCAAAGGATTTGGGGATGAAAAAGTTGTTGATAATCCAAAGGCACTACAAAATTGTTCACTACTATTTGATGTACGGTCCCTAGATTGTCTGAGCGAGAGGCAATTTTGGTTACTAATTGGTGGCCCGAGTGATGGGCATCAATAGCTCAGTCACGGGGCCAAACTGAGGTTCTTATTTGTTCTTAAGAACCTGATGCTGACATGGAATATAGGTCTGTTTGTGGAGTACGAATATAGAATTAAAGCATAACATGTTGGTAAGTGCTGTAAAGGTTCTAACATGCATGTAAATGGCAAAAGTAACCAACAATTTGAATAATTATCTGTTTTTTCTGAAGTTAACTTCTAATGTTTCGATACTTGTTTTCTTTAGGTTTGACTGGACTCTTTTCCATGTCTCTTTTCGCTTTGATTTAGCAATGCTTTCATATTGTGTTGGAAATAACTATGACCTATATTGTTTTGAGAAGGTACATTTTTCTTGTTATTTGTCAAATGCCCCTACTTCTTCCATTTGTAAAGTGCTAGCTGTTATCATTGTTAGCAGAATGTTATTTTGTTTTCCTAGTCACTGCAAACTGTTTAAAACAAAAGGATGAGGAAAAAGAAATACCAGACTTCAGTAAGGCACATACCTAGTTCAAGCAGATAATGTTACCCGAAGGTGCCTCATCTTGCCTGAGCACCATGTTAATATTATGATAACTTTTTACAATATATGGGACTAGGATAACAACAATCATCATTTAAAATGAAGACAATGAAAAAGGAAATAATGGTAGGTGTTAGCAGTTACTTGAGAGGAGGTATCTTTTCTTTTTGTTGGAAACAATATTTAGTAGATCTTTTGCAATATTTAGCTACAATGCTTTGCATCGCATGAATATTCACTTGATATGGTGTAGACTTGGCGATTTTGATAAATGGGGAAAAGGAAGTCTACGGCAAAGCCACCTCCAAAGAAGAGAATGGATAAGCTTGATACTGTTTTCAGTTGCCCCTTCTGCAACCATGGGACAAGTGTTGAATGTAGGATGTAAGTGGTTCTTATAAGTTTATTTTCTGTGCAGACTTTACACTTAACTGGTTGTCTTCAGATCATTTGGTTGATTTCCAGTTCTTAGCTTGTACTTTGCATTCTGTTATGAGGAATTTCTTTGCTTATTTAATTTCCAAGCCTATGGCGAAAACAGAGTTGTAATTTTACCATGATAAAAGTTCAGGAGTTGTGGAAATTTCCTTGGGGTAAAGTGATTTCAACATAAGATTTTGAGACTTATTTGCAACTGATTTGAGGTTTAAATTTCTCAATATTTGAACTTTGTTACTTTCCACGAGGTGGTACAAATAAACTCTCAATATTTTATATTGGTGTTAACAAAGGCCCAACATCATTGTGGCTTTGGTGAAAATTTTCTTAAAGTGGAGAGCTTTCAAGATTAGATATTTGCTACTGATTTATGATACAGTTTATTCAAAATTCAGTTGCTGATACACACAACACACACTTTTGCAGATAAAATTTCAATATTAGGCTGATGCCGATGTTAAAAATACTGAACATCTCTGTGATTTAATTGTTTTGGTTTTCCAGCATCAGACACATTTCAGGAGTCCAATAGGAAATGGAAATCTATTTTATTGTTTTCTACTGTATACTAAACTCTCATGCCTAGAGGAGAAAAGTAGGAGGCTCTTAAGGTTATTCATGCAAGTAGAAGCTGGAGAATGCAATTTCAATAGGTTATAAGTGCCCTGTTTTCTTCATACACAAATGCATTTCATATGTTAATACGTGTGCTTATCTTTGTTATTTGATTCTTCTAACCTTTAATTGCAGTAAAGTTGGCTTAAGGGACCAAACAATTTAAAGATTTTATGCGGTTCAGATATTGTTGTGTGCCATCACAGTATTTTTAACTGTTGGGATAATAACCTCTTTCCTTTTTTTCTTTTTGTGTCCAGTGATATGAAGAACTTAATTGGTGAGGCTATATGCAATATTTGCCAAGAGAGCTTTAGCACAACCATAACAGGTATCCCATGCTTACTGTTCTTGTAATTGTAGTAGCAAACTAAGACTGATCAACTTGCGTCCAGACTTCTATCATTTTACTTTTAAATCTCTATATGCTTATGCTGCCTCTTGGTTATCTAACTTAGATGGCCCTTCAGATTGGATTGTAAAAGTTGGGGTTGTGTACAATGGAAAGATGTAATTAAGGTCAAAGTTTGGTTTGAAATGGTTGATAATGTGCACATTTGCTATAAGTTCTTACCATCAAAGTAGAAGTTGCCACCAAGGATGTTAAACGGTTGTTGATATTGCTAATATTTTTGCATATATACAATGGAAAGATGTAATTAAGGTCAAATTTTGGTTTGAAATGGTTTATAATGTGCACATTTGCTATAAGTTCTTACCATCAAAGTAGAAGTTGCCACCAAGGATGTTAAAGCGGTTGTTGATATTGCTAATAATTTTGCATATAAGGCTATCTCATTGTTCCAGTCCTGGTGAGGGATTTATGAATGTTATGGCATGAAGATATGTATAGTGGAACTTTCCTGAACCTCTGGATTTGCGATCTTCAATTTCAAAGTGATTTATGTTCTAGAAGTCGTAGGACAACTACTACTACTACGTGGTCCTTTTTCCTCTGTTCATGTCAATTTGATACTGGAGCGAACTAACACTTTTTGTATTCTCTTGTTGCAGCTTTAACTGAACCAATCGACATGTAAGTTGAAATGCTCATTTTGTTTCTTTGGGAATAAGTTTTATATCGTTTTGAGTTGCTGACGTAGATGTCTTACTTCAGATACAGTGAATGGATTGATGAATGCGAAAGGGTTAACAACCTGGAAGACGATGACACTCAGTAAGCTAGTTGTTTTCGTTATTTCCAGTGACTCTGTAAGAGGTGAAGTCAAAGTCCTTTTGGATTCAATATGCCAAGGACCTTATTGTTCGGGCTACAGTACTGATTTTTTCTTGTTGCATGTTCATTAATAATTAGCCCAGTTCCTGGCATACTTGGTACTTGTACCTATCTTGGGTTATTTGATGATGCCTACCTGTTAAGCAACGGTAGCGACTTTGTTCAAAGTTTCTCCCTTCTCCTGTAGAAGGTTCTTTTGATTTTGCAGGATGAAACGTAACTATGCTTTTTGTTTCAATGTTGTTGATCCCTCCTCAAAGCTTCTCTCCCTTGTACGTTTGTTATTTAAAAATGGTCATTTTTTGTCTTATTTAATTTCTGCTTGGTATTAATTTATGATTTTTGATCGCATAATCTTGCAAGTTTACTTTTAACAAAAATGTAAATAATCTCATATAATATTTGTTTTCTTATAAAACATATTATTCATATTTTTCTAAAGACTTCTTAATAATAGTTGATAACTTGCATAAGATATGGGACTTAAAGATTATCTAATGCAACAATAGCAACAATCTAGTGAAAGTTTTGCTGACTATGGAAAGGTTAAGTAATGTGCAACTTTATCTTTAATTAATAAAATGATTATTTTAAAATAATCACATAAAAAACAAATAAACAATTAGATAAATAAATTAATATAAGAAAATGAATAAATGCATAAATTATAAAAAATTAAAAAGTAAAATTAAATATAATAATAAATAAAACAATTGACATAAATAAAAAATAAATGTGAAATAAAAAATAAAAAATAAATTAAATATGAAATAAGTAACAAATTAAATAATAATAATAATCATCATCTTCTTCTTCTTCCACGTGATGATGATTATTACTAAATCAGAAAGTATGTTGACAAGCATTTTTTCTTCCTTGCTGTTCCAATATCTTTTATTTTCCCCTCTTCCTTTAATAAGTTGAAATTGCATATTATTTTTATTTTCTTAATAAGACTCCATCTATAAGACATATAAAATTAAAACTTATAACAAAAATGAAAATAAACAAAATAATTAAAATGTTACATATGTAAAAAAATTAATATTTGTGAATAACAAAATAAGTTCCAAAGATTTTTCAAAAAAACTAAAAGTAAATAAATTATAAAAACTATTAAGAATAAATGACAATGACTACTTCTAGCTCTCCATGACATAAGCATCTCCATTATTAAATTATCTTGCTATGTAGTCCATTGGTTGGATATTTCAATATCATCAATGTAATTAACATGGTCATTATTTTATAGTGTGTATATATATATTATCTCTCTAAGTAGTCCATTGATTAGATATTTCGATATCATCAGTGTAATTAACATGGTCATTATTTTATAGTATAACAGCCAACCCTTCTTTTAATTGATCTTTCCTTACATATTGACAAATAAGATTGTGAATGGAATAACAAACCAATATGAAGTGTGTGTGCGTGTGTATGTGTGTACGCGTGATTAAGGTTTAACCGATTCACTAACTTTCAGGTTGTGTCTTTAGTTAAAGTTAATCAACTTGTAAGGTCCCAAATTATATCCCTGTTGAAATGTTACATATTCATGAAAGTATATGTATTAGATATTGTGATGTGATCGTGAATTGTATATGTTCTGAATTTTGGCCTGAGCTTGAATTTTGGTTAATGGATCATACTTACTGAGTTGGAAGTAATTAATACCATCAGAGAATTGAGGTATTAAAATGGACATCTGGAATAGGAAAATGTCTAGTGGTAAGATAAGTTGGGACATGAAAATTAGTATGACTAAACCTATACTTTGAGTGACTTTTAGCATAGTTAAATGTGTGATAAATGGACCAATTATGCCAATCTTGGAGTGACATGAGGACTAATTATTTAACTGACAATTGGCAACTTAAGACATACGGCTTCGTAATTTGATGACACCTAGCTTGTTAATGGGGTAATTCCAGTAGCTAATTTTCTGTTTCCTTCATTCTTTACTCCAAGGAATTTGCTCTTCTTTTCTCTTTGCATTGTAGTCTTAATCCTAGCCAACTTGTTGCACAAAAATCATACTTTAACCTTACACAAAATAGCCAACAAACTAGTTCAAAGTGGTCTCCATATTGCTGTCCGAAAATCACCTTGTTTTCAACTTGAGGTTGTGTTGATTACCTGGTACTTTGGAGTTGAATTTGAAGTTAAATAGCTAAGGGAATGCTAAACTTGATTTCATGTTATATTATGAAATGTTCGATGATTTTATTAGAATATGTGTTAAGATAATGAGAATTGAATGCTGGAAAAATGAGCCTTAAATGATAACTTCTGGTTTGGTTTTGATGTGTGGAACATATTGATTTGTAAGTTACTTAATGAATGACTTTTGAATTGGTTCTGGACATGAAACTGATGTATAATTAAGGCATGAATGAGGTGGAATTGATGAACTATGGTGAAGGGGCATTAAAGGTGTAAGACGTGAGTTAATTGTAGTGGCTCCACTAAATAGACATCGGTATTTTAACCATAACTTAACTTGTAGATATCAAAATAGGGTGATTTTAATTGTATATTAAACTAAGTACATATGTCTACAATCTTCATGATGGAATAGAATTTTAGTTCTGTCTCTACGGGATTTGAAATTTGGCATGAAGTTGAGTTTTGGATTCTATCACTGTTTGAGAACAATTTGTAGTATTTTGGGTATGACTTTAGGAATAATGAACCAAATTGTATTAACTTTAGTTCATTAAAAACTTAAGACATAGAAAAACATTTGTTTAGATGAATATATTGCCTAAAAATCTCAGTTTCTATATCATAATGGCCATATAAAACTGTCCCGAAATCTGTCCTGAGAAAATCTGGAAAAAGTGCAAGAAAAGGATAAGTGTTTTCATAAATGTTGATTTGTGCAATTATTGAACCCCATAAGGACAAGTCTCTCTAATGTGGTTTATTTAGACATGATTAAGGCTTGAAAATGAACCTAGATGGTGTTAGATTAATTGAGTAAAAGTTAATTTAATTTGGTTTGTTAATTAAAATAATAACTTAAAGAATGTGTGATTATTTAATAATGTGTCTAATGTTAAAATGTATGGTGTGCTTAAGAGGATTGTGTTATTAAGAATACCAATGTGTTCCAAGGGTTGTATGTGACGGGAATTAGATATGGATGTTTATGAATTTGGAGTTTTTATGATGTTATATAATATGTAATGACTTAATATTTCATTGATATATTGATGCAAATGTTTATGTTTATAAGGCATATTGAATTTGATCAAAAGGGAGTGAATATGTACAATTCGAAAAAAATGAAATAAAGACATTTGTTATATACTACATTATTTGTTTGTGATTCTAAAATCTGAAATGGATTGTTTTGAAACTGTTAAGTCCTAGTTGCAGGTAAATAGACATGTCTAGAAGGGGTCTGCAGCTACTCTTGTGATACTTCAATATCTCCTGATATTGATACTTGAGTATCTCCTGTTATCAAGACATAAGTCTCTTTTGTTTTATGATACTAATTATGGTATCTTCTGTTCTGTTCCCGTTACCCACTTTCGTAAAAAGGATTAGTAGGCTAATATGTTTTGTACTCTGATACATGTTCAGTTTTGATTTAAACAAGTTCTAATCTGATACAAGATGAATTTCGATCTGATACAAGTTTTGATCCGTTTTGGCACAATTATATTCTGTTTGAGACCTGTGTGTTCTGTTCTAAAGCAATGGCATTCTGTTTTGATCTTGTTCTATAATGATGAATTATATTCTGTTCTGAAACACACAATGTTTGGTTTGCTCCATAGTACAAACAATTAAAGATTGTTAGTGATATGATCTGATTCTATATATGTGAATGCTAGATGACTGTTAGAGACAATCGCCAGTTTATATCTTGTTTAGTTATTCCTCACTAAGCTATATGCTTAGCACGATAGCTTTGCCTCTGTGTAAGTTCTAATAAGAATTCTTGAGACTGGGACAAAGACAACTACAGTGGCCAAGAAGATTGTGTTTTGTTTTGGAAATGTTCAGTTTGTTTTTGAATTGTTTTCAATGTAATGAGGAATGTTGTATTTTATGTTTTGTAATAACCTTAAAATAGTTTGGATTTGGATTTAAGGCTTGTATGTAATAAGTACCATGTGTATGTTATGTTCTGAATGTGATCCAACCATTGATGAATAAAATGTATTTTCCTTGAGTTTCTAGAAATGCTTTAGTATGTTTTGGATTATTTTGGTTATGTTTTGGTTAACATCGGCCATATCCTCCCAGGGGGTATGTCGGTGTTACATCGTTTGGTATCAAAGCATGGTTTAAGCAATTTTGGTTTAACCAACACTTAACTATTGCTTATACGTAGATATAAGAGTTGTGTTTGGCCTAATGTAGTTTGTCCCATGTTTTGATTATAGAATTAAATATGGAAAGATCTCACGAAATTATTGATGAGTTTATTGAGAGTAATAATCTCGAGCAATTGCGTCCATCTATATTTGGGGCCTCTGGGGTGAATCGAGATGAAATACCAACACCTCCACCTGCAGCTCAGGGGGAGGCTTTGGTTAAGCTGTCGCAAGACATGATGACTTTGCTATATCGTATGACGGCACCTAAGGTTTCGATTGATCAGTTGCGAAAGTATGGAGCTGAACAATTTACTAGAACCTCTTTGCAAGAATCTGAAAGGGAAAAGTTCTAGTTAGAGAAATTGAAAAGAGTGTTCAATGAAATTAATTGCCCACGAGATCAGATGGTGCACTGTGTTGTCTCTCTTTTTCAGGGATCATCCTATGACTGATGAAAGTTTGTTTTGAGGAATGCTTTGTTATCGAAGCTTCTAACTTGAGATTTCTTTTCCCGAGAGTTTAAATCCAAGTATGTGAAGGAAGGTTATAGAAAGGAGAAGTGGAAGCAATTTTTGAACCTGAAGTAGAGAAACCTGCCTGTTGCTAAGTACGACAGGGAGTTTAATCGACTCAGCAAGTATGCACCTGAATTGGTACTTACTGAGGAGTTCTGGTTTTATCAGTTTGAGGATAGTTTGAATGATTCGATCAGAGAGCATCTGGTGGCAATTACTCTCTTACAGCAAGTGAGTTACCATCAGCTAGTGTAAGCTACCATTAAGATAGAGAAGCAAGAGATGGTGAAGAGAGAAAGGGATCAGCGAAGGGGCTTTATTAGAAGAGGTCAGTTCTTGGGCAAGCGGAGTCGTGAAGGTATTTCCTCTTAACCAAAATTTACTCAAGTGTAGCTTAGGGAAGGCGACAAAACTTACACTCATCGACTGCTTCTAGTAGGGGTTCTACTGTAGGCCAAGATTTTGGTGCTCTGGAATGCCCTTATTGCTCCAGAAATCATTAGGGTACTTGTTAGAAAGCTACAGGTACATATTATCATATGGTAGCACTGAGCATTTAATAGCCAATTTTCCTATAAGACAGCCTCAAACATCACAAACTAGTAGAGAAGTTTCTCATGCATCTACTGGAAATAGAGGACGCGATAGATGTAGTGGAGGATTTGATCAGATTAGACCTAATCTAAGTACTATATCAAAAACTATTGATCAACCTACTGTGCCATCTACTACAGCTTGAGCTTATGCTTTGAAAGCTCGTGAGGATCAGGTTGCACCTGAATTTATTGCGAGTATTGTTTCTTTCTTTGATTCTAAAATGCATGTTTTGATTGATCCTGGATTTGCTCATTCTTATATCTATGTTACAGATATTTCTGATAAAGCGATGCCTATAGATCAGTTAGAGTATGTTATTCTTGTAACTAGTCCTCTAGGTAGTAATGTGTTGGTTAATCAGGTTTATAAAAACTGTCCTGTTATGATCTAAGGAAGTGATTTTTTAACAGATCTAATTGATTAGATTGTCTTTTCATGAATTTGATTTGATTTTGGGTATGGATTGGTTATCCAAGCATCAGGCAGTGGCTGACTGTAATGCTAAACAATTGTGCTTAGGAAGCCTGATCAATCTGAAATAGTAATGCATGACATCCGCACTGGTTCTCTAGCTAATGTGATATCTGCTATGCAAGCTTGAAAATTCCTTAGGAAGGGATGTGAAGCTTATCTAGCTTTTGTGTTTGATTCTAAGAAGGAGGGTGGTAAATTGCAAGATATTTCAGTGGTGAGTGAATTTTCGGATGTATTTCCTGAAGAGTCACCCGAACTCCCTCCTGAAAAGGAAGTAGAGTTATCTATTGACGTTATGCTTGGCATTGCTTCTATATCCAGAACACCGTATAGGATGGCTCCCACTGAATTGAAGGAGTTGAAGGTTTAGTTGCAAGAGCTACTGAATAAAGGGTTCATTCGATCCAGTGTCTCACCTTAGAGAGCACTGGTTATATTTGTTAAGAAGAAAGATAGTATTCTCCGGATATTCATTGATTACAGGCAACTGAATAGAGTCGCAGTGAAGAATAAGTATCTGTTACCAAGAATAGAAGACCTGTTTGATCAATTGAAAGGTGCAGGATTATTTTCCAAGATAGATCTACGATCAGGATACTATCAACTTTAGGTAAAGGATGTGGATGTTCTGAAAACTGCATTTAGGACCTGTTATGGACATTATGAATTCTTGGTGATACCATTTGGGCTAACTAATGCTCTAGTTGCATTCATGGATCTGATGAATAGAGTATTTGGGCCCTATTTAGACTAGTTTGTAGTGGTGTTTATAGATAATATCTTGCTCCATTCCAAGAATAAGTATGATAATTTGAGCATCTACTGATTGTGTTACAAAACCTACAATACAAGCAATTGTATGTCAAGCTGAGTAAGTGTGATTTCTGGCTTCGGGAGGTATCTTTTCTAGGACATGTTGTTTCTTCTCAAGGGATTAGAGTTGATCCCAGTAGGCTTGAATCAATTGTTAACCGAAAAATGCCACAAAATGTGACAAAAGTGAGAAGTTTTTTAGTTTGGCGGGTTACTATCGCTGGTTTGTAAATGGATTCTTGGTGATGGCATCCCCTTTGACTAAACTGCTATGAAAAGGAGTGAAGTATGAATGGTCTAATAAATGTCAAGCCAACTTTAATCAACTGAAAGGAATGCTTATTGAAGCTCCTGTATTGACTCAACCCACTTCTTGTAAGGAATATGTTATGTTTAGTTATGCATCTAGAAATAGTTTGGGTTATGTTTTGATGTAGGATGGAAAGGTAGTTGTATATGCCTCTAGGCAACTGAAGCCTTATGAACAGAACTACCCTACAAATAATCTTGAACTTGTAGTGGTAGTGTTTGCTTTGAAAATATGGTTGCACTATTTGTATGGTGAAAAGTGTAGGATCTTCACTGATTATAAAAGTTTGAAGTACCTACTTACTTAGAAGGAATTTAATCTGAGACAATGGCATTGGTTGGAATTGTTTAAAGACTATGATTATATTGTGGATTACAATCAAAGTAAGGCTAATGTTGTGGCTGATGCCTTAAGTCAGAAGACCATTTCAGCTTTGTCAATGCAGCAGGGCGAGGAGTTGTATTTAATGGAGCTTTAATAGCTCAGTTAAAAGCTATGCCTACCTTGAAGCAAGAAATCTGTGATGCTCAGAGAGTTGATGATAAATTGCAACAACTTATTTTGGCTACTCGAGAAGGAAAACAACCTAATTTTTGTGTGAAAGGAGATGATTTGTATTACAAATATTGATTGTGTGTGCCAGCTAATGATGAATTGAAGAGAAAGTTATTTTTTGGGGCCCATAATACTGTCTTTACAATGCATCCTGTGGAAATAAGATGTATCAAGATCTAAAGCAACATTACTGGTAGTCAGGTATGAAATGTGACGTAGGGAATTATATATCTAAATATTTGACATAAAAGCTGAGCATTATGTTCCATCCGGTTTGTTACATCCTATTTCAATTTCTCAATGGAAATGAGATAACGTTACCATGGATTTTATCAGTGGACTTCCTCTGACTCAAAGGAAGCATGATGCTGTATGGTTGATTGTTGATAAGTTCACCAAGTCTGCTCACTTTTTGCCTGTTCGTCCTGATTATTCATTAGATATGCTTGTTGACCTATATATGAATGAGATAGTGAGGTTACATGGGATGCCACTATCTATTATTTCTAAAATCCTCGATTTACTTCGATATTCTGGAAAAGTTTACAAAAGACTTTAGGTACTCAAGTCAAGTTTATTACTGCTTTGCATCCCCAAACATTTGGATAATTTGAATAGGTTATTCATATATTGGCAGATATGCTTCGGAGTTATGTGTTAGAATTCCAGGAGGTTGGAATAACTATCTTTCTCTGATGGAGTTTGCTTACAAAAATAATCAGACTAGTATTGGCATGGCACCTTATGAAGCCCTATATGATAGGAGGTGTAGAACTCCAGTACATTGGATTGAATTAATTGAAAACAAGATGATCGGGCCTAATATTGTGAAAGATACTGAAGAGAAAGTTCAGGTTGTCCAACAAAGACTGAAAGCTGCTAGTGATAGACAGAAATCCTATACCGATTTAAAAAGAAAAGATATTGAATATTAGTTAGGTGATAAGGTATTCCTGAAAGTATTGTCATGGAAACACATACTTCGGTTTGGAAAGAAAGGTAAGCTCAGCCCACGTTATATTGGTCCTTATGAGATTCTTAAGAGAGTCATACTAGTAGCTTATCATTAGCTCCTCCTAGAGAGTTGGCTACTTTACATGATGTATTTCATGTTTCAATGTTGAGAAGATATCGATCTAATGATACACATAAGATTCCTGTGTAAGAAATTCAAATACAATCGGATTTGACTTATAAAGAAGGGTCTGTATAGATTTTAGCCAGAGAAGTTTGATAACTTAGGAACAAGCAAATACCTTTGGTGAAAGTACTCTGATAACACCATGGACTCGAGGAAGCAACTTGGGAGCCATAATCGACCATGAAAACTCAATATCCTCAGTTGTTCTCATCAGGTATGAATTTCAAGGATGAAATTCTTTTAAGGGGGAGATAATTGTAAGGGCCCAAATTATACCCTAGTTAAAATGTTGCATAATCATGAAAGTATATGTATTAGATATTGTGATATGATCATCAATTATACATATTCTGAAATTTGGCCTGCTCTTGAATTTTAGTTAATGGATCATACTTAGTTTGTTGGAAGTAATTAATAGTTTGTTGTAAGTAATTAATACCATTAGAGAATTGAGGTACTAAAATGGACATTTGGAATAGGAAAATGTCTAATGGTAAGATAAGTTGGGACATGAAAATTAGTATGACTAAGCCTATACTTTGAGTGTCTTTTGGCATAGTTAAATGTGTGACAAATAATCCAATTATTATGTGACAAGTGTACCAATCTTAAAGTGACATGAGGACTAATTTTTAAATAGCAAATGGTAAATAAATGTGTAGATTATTGACAGCATTTTAATTAGGCAAATGACATTACATGCCTTAAGACATACGGCTTCGTAATTTGATGACACCTAGCTTGTTAATGGGGTAATTCCAGTAGCTAATTTTCTGTTTCCTTCATTCTCTACTCCAAGGAATTTGCTCTTCTTTTCTCTTTGCATTGTAGACTTAATCCTAGCCAACTTGTTGCACAAAAATCATACTTTAACCCTACACAAAACATCCAACAAACTAGTTCAAAGTGGTCTCCATATTGCTATCCAAAAATCACCTTGTTTTCATCTTGAGGTTGTGTTGATTAACTGGTACTTTGGAGTTGAATTTGAAGTTAAATAGGTAAGGTAATGTTAAACTTGATTTCATGTTATATTATGAAATGTTCGATACTTGAATTGATTAGAATATGTGTTAAGATGATGAGAATTGAATGCTGGAAAAATGAGTCTTGTATGATAATTTTTGTTTGGTTTTGATGTGTGGAACATATTGATTTGTAGGTTACTTAATGAATGAATTTTGAATTGGTTCTGGACATGAAATTGATGTATAATTTAGGCATGAATAAGGTGGAATTGATGTGGAATTGATGAACAATGGTGAAGGGGCGTTGAAGGTGTAAGATGTGAGTTAATTATAGTGGTTCCACTGAACAAACATTGATATTTTAGCCATAACTTGACCTTTAGTTATCCAAATGGGGTGATTTTAATTGTAGATTAAACTACATACATATGCCTACAATTTTCATAAGGAATAAAATTTTAGTTATGTCTCTAAGGGATTTGAAATTTGGCTTGAAGTTGAGTTTTGAATTCTGTCACTGTTTGAGAATAGTTTGTAGTATTTTGGGTATAACTCTAGGAATAATGAACCAAATTGTATTAACATTAGTTCATTAGAAATTTAAGACATATAGTAACATTTGTTTAGAAGAATATATTACCTAGAAACCTCAGGTTCTATGTCAGAATGGCCATACAAAACTGACCCAAAATCTGTCCTGAGAAAATCTGGAAAAAAGTGCAGGAAAAAGATAGGTGTTTTTGTAAATGCTGATTTGTGCAATTGTTGAACCCCATAAGGACAAGTGTCTCTAATGTGGTTTATTTAGACATGATTAAGGCTTAAAATGAACCTAGATGATGTTAGATTAATTCAGTAAAAGTTAATTTAATTTGGTGTGTTAATTGAGATAATAACTTAAAGAATGTGTGATTATTTAATAATGTGTCGCATGTTAAAATGTATGGTGTGTTTAAGAGGATTGTGTTATTAAGAATACAAATGTGTTGCAAGGGTTTTATGTGATGTGAATTGGATATGGATGTTTGTGAATTGGGACTTTCTATTATGTTATATAATATGTAATAACTTAATGTTTCATTGATATATTGATGCAAATGTTTATGTTTATAAAGCAATCAAAAGGGAGTGAATATGTAAAATTTGAGAAAAATGAAATAAAGACAGTTGTTATATACTACATTATTTGTTTGTGATTCTGAAATCTAAAATGGATTGTTTTAAAACTATTGAGTCCTAGTTGTGGGTAAATAGGTATGCCTAGAAGGGGTATGTAATTGCTCCTGTGACACTTCAGTGTCTCCTGATATTGAAACTTCAGTGCCTCCTGTTACCGAGACATAAGTCTCTCTTGTTCTGTGATACCAATTATGGTATCTCCTGTTCTGTTCCCGTTACCCACTTCCGTAAAAAGGATTAGTAGGATAATTTTTTTGTATTCTGATACATGTTCAGTTTTGATATAAACAAGTTCTGATCTACAAGATGAGTTCTGATCTGATACAAATTCTGATTTGTTTTGGCATAATTATGTTCTGATTGGGACTTGTGCGTTCTGTTTTGAAGCAATGGCATTCTGTTTTGATCTTATTATGTAATGATGAATTATATTCTGTTCTGAGACACAAAATGTTTGGTTTGCTCCATAATATGAACAATTAAAGATTGTTGGTGATATAATTTGATTTTGTACATGTGAATGCTAGATGACTGTTAGAGACAGTCGCCAATTTATATCTTGTTTAGTTATTCGTCACTAAGTTATATGCTTAGCACCATAATTTTGCCTCCATGTAGGTTCTGATAAGAAGTCTTGAAACTAGGACAAATACAACCGCAATGGCCAAGAAGATTGTGTTTTGTTATGGAAATGTTCAGTTTGTTTTTGAATTGTTTTCAATGTAATGAGGCATGTTGTATTTTATGTTTTGTTTAATGGTTTGTAATAACCTTAAAACATTTTGGGCTTAGATTTAAGGCTTGTACGTAATAAGTACTATGTGTATGTTATGTTATGAATATGACCCAACCATTGATGAATGAAATGTATTTTTCTTGATTTTCTAGAAATGCTTTAGTATGTTTTGGATTATTTTGATTATGTTTTATGCAGTGTCAACATATCCTTCCAGGGGGTATGTGGGTGTTACATAACTAAAAAGGTGTAATTGAACCTTTGTTATTAGTCCAGCTATAGTGAAGTATGTCATTAACTAAGGAACTGATTCATCTACGAATGTCGGTTATCGAATCTCCTGTTAGGCACGCCAACCTTGTTTTTAGGAATTCTCGAATCAAAAGCATCTTAGGATTTTGAATATCAATTGAATAATAAGAGGGACTTCTTTGGATTCCCCATTATGACTTTAGGAATTCTAATGTCCCTTTAATAACATTTCTATATACAGAATTTTTCGTATTGAAATATTTTTCTTAAGTATTTAGTTGATGTTCTGATCTCTATTTAGTAAGATGATTTGCTAACCTCTATATGGTGCGAGAAATTCCTCATAATTTATATATTCTACATCAATAAAATAGCATTGATGCCTATTACATAATATATTAGATATACTAACCACATGATTTTAATATATAGAAAATAATTTAGATATATAACATTGTATATCTTACCCTGAAGAATTTTTAGTCTATTCTTATAGATAAAATATCTCGGAGCACCTTTCCATCATGAATTGAACCTTCCCAACAAAGTAATACATATATAAATTACATGTCTACAGAAGATATGCCTAAAACATTTGTGGCAATCTTATTCTTTCTAATATCATATCGAGCTTTTTTCAATATTTAGCACATTATATTAATATATGCACCATTTAAAGCTCTGGAGTAATTATAAAATTAAAAAATCATATTAGGTTAATAATAACAACTACAACATTTTAATAGAAATTTCGCTGAGATAGAGATCTAGGGAGATGCAAAATACGTTGTCTTACCTATAACTAGTATAGAAGTTGTTTTTAATTGGCCTACAGGAAGAAAAGAAAGAAAAAAGTTTTTGGAAAATGAATTAAAGAAAAGGAAAGAAATTATTATTAATAATAGCCAAATACATAAATAAAAAAGGTAAAAAGTAAGAGTAAAATAAAAATAGAAGATAAAGATAAAAATCAAAATCAAAATAAAGAAATTCAAAATCAAAATAAAGATAAAAGTAAATAAAGAGATAAACATACAAGAAAGAAAACAAATAAGTTAAACAAACAAGCAATTGAAAGAGAAGAAGAAAAAATAAACAAAAATGCTTAGGGTAAATACAAGATATAAGAAATGAAGAAAAAGGAAGGAAAAGGTTCAAAGAGAAGGGTCTCTTTGTGAAAAGAGAAGGACATCTCTTTGTAAGATCCTCTACTCTTAATTTACCAAAATTTTCTATTGAGGGTCAAATCATCAGTAAGCTCTAGTAGGGCTATACTATACTTGATCACCCTCTCAATTCTTCCCAGGTCTTCATCTTTTTCTCTTACAGTCTTTAAATACAAACTTTTTGCATATTCATCTTCTCTTAACATATCCATATCACCTAAGCCTTGTCTCCTTTAACTTACCATCAATGTTAGCTACCTCCAATTTGTCTCTTACCACAACATTTCTAACATTCTCTCTTGTTGTAAGGTTGCATATCTAACGAAATATCCTCATCTTTTTCATGATTAACTTATGACTATACACCTGTTTGATCTCCTAGAGCATGGTTGACCTAATTGCTAAATGGTTAAATTTAACTTTTAGCTTGAATAATATCTTGTAGTCATATAAAACTCTTGATGTGTCTCCATTTAAGCTACCCTTATTTGATACGATAAACTATGACATCATCTATCTCACCATTGTTTATCTCACCATTGTTTTGTATGATGGATCTAATGTACTTAAAACAATCTTTCTATTGTATAACTTCTGAATTAGTCTTTATCTTTACCTTGGGTGTAACCCTACGACCTAAAAAGTTATACTTTAAGTATTTAATCTTAATATTACTCAATTTAAAGCCTTTTGACTCTAGCATATTCCTCTAAAGTTCTAGCTTGACATTAATACCTTCTTTTATTTCATAGATTTAAAAAAAGTCGTCAGCAAATAATATACACCAAGGCACATCCCCTTGGATATTTTTGGTGAGCTCATCCGTAATTATTACACATGAGAATGAATAGGTTCAGGGACTTTAAATGTAACTCTATATAACTTAAGCATAACTCTCAATACATTATAAATGCTCAGCTCTCAATACATTATGAAAAAGGCTACTTATTGTCTCTCTCAAATGCTAAAAATTATACTTGATTTCTCAATTTATCTCGTCAAATGCAAGGAGATATAAAAATATTCCTACCATTTCCTCTACATCTATATTTTTAGTATCCTGCAATATTTCATGATGTTAAGGATAATATGTAAACAAAATGTTTATTTATACGAAGTTGCTCAATGTATACAATGTCATTCTCTACAATCATGTCATTAGGAAGTATTATTTGAGATAATAGATTAAGCATACTAGGCTCTTTTATCATTCTCAATTTATGTCTCCTTAGTAGCTATAATAATAAGTTTAATAATGTCACTTAATTGCCATCCTTCTTCCTCTTAGTCTATGAATATAAAAATCACAAGATTGAGGTGTGTGACCTATAGTTTCCATTCAATAATAATAGTAATCATGAAATATATTAAATTATAAAAGCATTGACTGTCATTAAATAGGCTTGGCAATAGGTCAGGTCAAGTCAGACTTGCCAGGCCCGATTGAAGCGAACTCGGCTTAAATTTTTATTTTTAAAATTAAAAAGGAAAAATGATGTTATTTTCTGTAAAATAACGTCAATTTCTTTATAACTATTAAGCTTTGAGTTGGGCGAGTTTGGACAGCGCAAGCTTAAGCTCAACCCAAGGCTTGATCAAACTAGGCCTAGCCTGTTGACTTCGAGCCAGGTCGAGCCAATTTGCTAAGCCTATCATTAACCACACTATAGTTAACTTTCTCAACGTAAGCATTGCCTAAAGGTACCATTTTGAGATCAATGATGTCGATGAGACCAATGTTGAATAGTCTTATGAGACTTCTGACAATGAAAATTGTACAAGTTGGACGTAGAGTTTTATAGTAAACTAAGAGACTAACTTTGGCTAAGGAAGATGAAGAAGAGATATAAGATGGAGATATGAGGAAGATCAACATGGAATGAATGATAAAAAAACAGATGATTTCCAAAAATTCATTTTCGTTTTGCTAACAATATATAATAATCATATGCTTAATCTATGGCGCGCACACACACACACACACACACACACACACAGACACACACAATGAGCAATAATTTAATGGTCTTGCAAAATCATCCTATTAAAATTTAGTAAAGAAAATAAACTTATTAAATCATATATGAATAATCACCAAAAACACCTTTTTGTTAGAACAATTGACTTCAGGAAGTTGAAATAGTAATTATAAGTTGTTCATACAAAAATTTGTCTAAAAATGTTAATATAATCTGACTGGTCATTAAATATATAGACAATGGTAAAGCTAAAAATTATGTCCACCAAATTCAAGCAATAATATAAGTGATTTGTGATTGAGAATTATTAAGAACAAATTGAGCTAAAAAGAGAAATTGGGTTATGCAATTCATACTAAAAAATAATTGAGAAAATAAATAGAATCATCACGTAATAATTAATGCAATCATTCAACTAAACAACAGCCCATCAAATCACAAAAAGAAAAACAAAAGGATTAAAAAGAAGTTCAAAGCCATAAAGTTAACCTAAAGAGATATGTTGATAAGCAGCTAGAGAGGACAAGAGAGAAGAAAGAGGTTGAGTTGAGAAGGAACACATAGAGGAAAAGAGAGAAGAGAGAGAAGAAATTGAAGGAACACGAGAGGAGAGCCTAATTTTATTCCTTCAACTGCTTATTTGTTATTCCTAATATTTGATCTAATTTATACTCACATTTCCTAAGGAATAAAAAATCTAGATTGTTTAAAATTCATTATAGTTTTACTATTCCCTATCTTATCTATTCTTATTAACCAAACTAGCAAAAATTAGGGAATTTGCATTTTGCTTGTTTAATTAAGTGCTTAATCATTCTTATTTTTAGGTTTATATTTAACACATTTTGCTTGCTTATTTAAGCATTTTTTTGTTTCTAGTTCATTTCATTCATATTTTGTCTTTAGGTCATAATTCACTTATTTGGAACAAATGGGACAAATTTAACCAAGTTTAAAGTAATTTGGAGCAGTTTTAACCAAGTTATGAAGCTGGAGAGCAAGAACATAGTGTAGTACATGCTCGTGTACTTACCTGTGTTCTCTATTTTTTTTAGTTTCAGCTTACATGGTTTTGTTACCTAAATATTATAAACATACAAACTTTCTGAATGATTAATATCAAATGAGAAACTAATATTTGGATTGAAAAACTGTAAGATATTTGTTATTTACTGACATGAGTTTCTCGACATCAGTTCCATCATAGCACATTACTAGGAAAATGACAATAACAGTGGATTAGTTGTTCTCAAAGTCATAAAGTATATGACGTAGGTGGTGCATGTTTAGGAAGAGCCAATGGTGCCTATTCCCAAGTGATTTTTGCCAGAATGTATCTTTTCAAGATAGTAGTTCTAAAAGGATGGACTAATTGAAGTTATGTTTGCAATATGGATTAACTTTTATTTAAAGTCAATTAAAAAAATCTCAAACTTTATTTACTTTTGCAATACTAGCCTAAACTTTTAAAAGTGGACCTAAAATATTCAAACTTTCAATTTATTGCGAATATAGCTAGACATTAAATTCTCAGTTAATGTTGCTAATATGGCATGCCTCGTCAAAATTAATGGTTTCGACACGTGGCTACCATATGTTCAAAATTTTTTCATATAATTATTTTGTAATTTAATAAATTTGGAAAAAAAATTATGTAATTATTTTCACCACCACTGTGGCCGTCTCCGCCTAATCTTCGTTGTCTCTGCATTAGAGAAGATCGAGAAGCTCGATGCAGACATTTCCTCCCTCACTCTCGATGAAGCCCACCAACTATCCATTACTTCTAGGATAAGCTCGGCATCTCCATTGCCACCTTTGCCTAGCCTTAATTATACCCACTTTCACATAAGTCTTAACATGTTGAAAACAACAGAGTCTTAGTTACAATCTTCACAATAAGAAACCAGAGCTAAAAGCACATCCTCTTGTGATGGGCAATCTTTAACAAACTGAACCAATTCAATCAAGATTTTTTTTTGAAAATTTTTTTGAAATTCAATCAATATTTTCATAGCTTGTGTGAACTCTTTGGACTGAGCTAATATGTGAATGATAAGACCGTACTGATAGGAGTTGGATCTTAAACCCAAATCATCTTTGCCCCAATTAAAAAACGTAATTGCTAAAATTGAATAAGTCTGATATGTCAACAAAACATTTGAAATCCTTTTTCTATCTAGATGAGAAAGGACCCCTTTTAAGTCAGTTTGGAGAAGGGGCAAATTGGTATAATCTCATTTGAGAGCAGAGTAAATAAGATTCACCACGTTATTGGGGTTTTGGGTTCCTAGTAGGAAATGGTAAAGAGGGCTTAAGAGAGAAGTAGAATTTGAACCATATATAGTTTGAAGAGATGATGATGACGACGACAAGGAAGCAAAAGAAAGAGACAAATTTAGTGTAAATTCTAATAGTATGGTCCATTGGATTCAATAGTATTGATTTTCTGGGGATTGTAGTTGGAACTTTACTTATCAGTTGACTATAAAATGAATGAAATATAGAGAGAATAAAGAATTGGAGAGGAGAAGATAATCATATTAGGATTTAAGAGAAGGTTTTGTACTTAGATTGTAGGATTGGGTTTAAACCAGTTTAAAGGTTTTTCTCATTACGACAAATCTTAGGTAATGAAGACAATAAGGAAGTAGTAGACAACAAGAAAGAGAAACACTCCTCTTCAATGAGGTAAATCCAAAATAGAGCAAGCAAGCTAGAGGAATGCTAGAGCTAACCAAAAAACCAATGGCGAAAAGTAAAAACAAACATAAAACCACTAAGGAGGAGAAGGAGAGTAGATGGACGAAGAATTGTTAGGATTTTCTTTTTTCAAATTTATTAAATTTATAAAATAATTATTTGAAAAATAATTGAACACGTGTCAAAACTTTTAATCTGATATAGTGTGTCATGTCAGTGACATTAATAAAGAACTTAACGTTAGGTTATATTCGCAACAAATTGAAATTTGAGCATTTTAGTGTCACCTTTTAAAGTTTAAGCTAGTATTGCAAAATTAAGCCAAGTTTAACATTTTTTTACAATTAACCTTTTCATTTACCACAATCTCCTAACTTTAGGAGAGATTCACTTTGACTTTTTAAATCTTATTTTGTCAAAATTTTGGTGTTGATTTTATTGACGGCAAACAATGGCTGTCAAAGAGAAGAGAGAAGAGAGAAGAGAGAGAGGAAGAGGAAAAGCGGGGAGAAATTTTATTGATTTTTAAATTTTGAATCTTACTTCCTTTATAGGATATCAAAAATAATAAATATGCTTTTTACTAAAAATTAAATTAAAGTCAAATTAAATGTTTTTAAAATGTTATAATTCCCTTTGAACATTTATTTTTACATATTAATTACTAAACACTAAAATATAGAAATATCATATCTTTATATTCATATATGACTATAAATTTGTATTGTTACTATCTATTTCATTTTAAACACAATTTAGTAATTATAGCAATGATTAAAATATCAGTTCGACTTTATTGGTTTAACTGTAAAAACTTTAAATTGTTAACTTTGCGGTTCAGTTTTCAACTTTTTGATTTAATTTATTTTAATAACTTTTATTATTAAAAATTGATCACTTTATTAATTAATTTATCATTTTTATAAATTAATAAGTTGTTATAAATTAAAATAAATTAATTAATTTTTATTTAAAATCTTTTTTAATTAAACTTCAATTTTTTATGAATAAAACCAAAATTTTTAATTATAATTAAAATTTTTAATTTTATTTAGTTTTTAATTAATTTTATTTCAATTTAATACCATCTAACCTTAGATATTTTAAATTCTTTGGGATTACCGATTTAAGTTTAACTCTGGTCGTTAGTGCCAATTAAAAAAACTCAAATCTTCGGTACCACTATCCCTGAGCCCTCATGTGCCAATAACATTTCAACCATCTAATTTTTCTCTTTTTTAATTATTATACGGTTGGATGTTATTTTTGCACATGAGAGCACAAGAACGGTGGCGCAGAAAATTTGAGTGCGACTAAAGTTAAGGCGTATTTATAATCTTTATGATTTCAATTCCTTACATAATTATATTTTTATTACTCGCAAAAAAGGGAGATCTGTAATTGTAGAATATTAGGGACGGAATCATAGATGTATAGGTAATAAAAGCTAGCTATATTAGTCCTCTCCGTGTCTCTTTATTTTATCCGAAGGAGAGAGATTTCAACTCTGCTTTCCCTTCCAGAATTTTTTCTTGCAGTTGCAGTCTCAAGCCTTCGCCATGGGTCGACCTCCTAGTAATGGCGGCCCTGCATTCCGTTTCATGGCCAATGAGGTTTTCTTCTCCTTCTTTTTTCTTTTTTAATTTGTAATATTTGAAGTTGGGTTCTTGTTAATATTTGGGTTTTCCTTATGTGATTTCCTTGGTTATCGTTCTAGTTTTACTTTTCTACTCTTATTAATGTCTTGTTTCTGAGTTTTCTTTTTTGCATGTAAGAACTGTCTCTTGAAACTTACCCCTCGTTTTAAATTGGATTATGTTTCGTGCTGTTACTTCATTTTTGTTTTTCCATCTAAATTTTTATGTCATGAAATTTAATATCTCCATGCCTATAATATGTGGAAAATAGGAACACTATGTCCAAAACCTTCTAACATCAGAATTTGATATCCTATTGCCATGGATTTTGTTTTCCAAGAATTTGCAAATTCTATGAGAAAAATGTTTTTGCAAGAATATCTACTTACTGCAAATTTTTGTTGGGTTGCTCATATACGATGTCTATGCTTACAGTAATCTGAGAATTGAAGTTTAGGATTCGCCTTGTATTGATTTTATGCAAAAGCTTATAGAGATTTGACCTTGGACCGTAAATGTTGTAAAGATCCTCATATATATTCAACATATGAAATGAAGAATTTGATAAGACAACGCGATGAATGAAACAAGTGTATAAATTCATTGATGAAATGCCTCACTGTAGCTTTTATGAAACTGTTTCATTGTAGCTGCTGGAGCCATAGTGCATTAACGCCTTTATTTTTTATCAGAGGTTAAGACAGTGTAGTTTTGAATTAGAAAGAAAAAGAAAATGGTGCAGCTGCTGGTGCTGTAGTGTTAGCCTTCATTAATAAAGGGTGCTACGGTGTCATTTTGATTTAGGAGGAAAAAAATGATATAGAAGGGCATCATGAAAAAGCTTTGAGAAAAGGACTCACAAATTCAAGGAGTTCATATCAATATGTCTCTGTATCTACTTCTCTCTTTATCCACATGCACATACCTACAGTATGTCACGACAGCAGTTTGTATTGGGGTGGGGGTTTTGTAGTTACATCTGATTTAGAAAATCTGAATGTATTATTGTAAAACGATGTGTTCTACAATGTCCTCTAGGTAGCGGAGATGGATGCCATTTTACAAGAGCACCACAACAACATGCCAGTTAAAGAGGTTCTTGTAGCTCTTGCAGAGAAGTTCAGGTTTGGCTTTATATTTGTTCGACAACTTAAGGTATTCAACCTAATAAGCTTGATGCAGTGCATTGATGTCAAATGTCCTTTCCTGGGTTTAGTGAATCTCCGGATCGAAAAGGGAAAATTGTGGTGCAGATGAAACAAGTGAGATGGGTTTATTGCTTTCCTTTCATTTTGTAAGGAGAAAGTATTGCGAGTTTGTTAATAAAGTGGAGTTTTGGTTGTAGGTTTGGAATTGGTTCCAAAATAGAAGGTATGCAATAAGATCGAAATCAAGTAAGCCTCCTGTAAAGCTCAATGTCACGCCTATGCCTCGAGATGATTCAGCCCTTGTAAAAAGTGTGCCTCAAACTATAGCATCTTCCATATCAGTTCCTGTCTCTGTAACTGGCCCTGCTTCTTCGGGTAGAATGAAGTTCTGAAATCTTTCCTCCTCCTTCTCGTATTGCTTTCATTTTACGACCTTTGCAAAATAGTCTAAACCGAATCCTGTGTGATAGATGAAAGTTGTTTGTTATCTTTATGTAATTGCTTCATGTGTTGCTGATTAAATTCAGAATTCAAAATGTTTTGAGCTAGTTTAAGGTTGTGAAGTCAGCTAGAATGCTGACTCTTAAAATTGAAAATGGTTGGGTTAATTCCCAGTCATCATTCTTGGGTAATGATACATTGCCGTACACCTACATTAATAGATCCCAGCTTGGTACTTGTAAATGCAAATGCTGTAAATTTCATTGTAGAAGTTCTTCAAGGCCAATCTTCATTCATATTTAAGAAAATGTGTGAAAATTGTACAATGATGCTGACAGTGTGCAGTTTTCAAGATGTAGACTTACACATTAGGGGAAAGCACTCATTTTAGTATGTTCCTGTTCTCATTTTCTTTTTCATTAATAACACGATGCTTAGTTCAGTTTTCTTTCATATGTAAATGGGAAAAAATCTGAGATTAATTTATAATCTTGTTACTAAATGGTGACAAATTCCAAAGTGCTACAGTTTCAAAAACATTATGTTCCATGTTTAATCCTAGGTATAATTTTTGTTCTTATTCCTCCTACTTAAATTTTTGGGAAGAATTTTATTAAGTAATGTAATTGGGAACCTAATCATACATTTCTGTTCAATGTCTGTCAAAGATCATGATGCTAAAACTGCTTAATTTCTTTATATTCCTTGGATTAATCTTTCCTGTTTCTAATCCTTGAAAGTTCATTCTGCAGCAGGAACCATTTCAGAGCATCCTTACATGGAATTTGAAGCCAAATCTGCAAGGGATGGAGCCTGGTAATTGTTTTGTGCCATTCCTGTTTGGAGTAAATTGATGATGATTCTAGGTGTTTCTCACTGTAATTCATATTTATTGTCTTCCTTATACAGACGAATTGCTTTTTCAGTTTGATTCTCTTGTTTTTTCCCTCAGGTATGATGTTGCATCATTCTTGGCCCATAAACTCCCGGACTCCGGCGATGCAGTAATTCTCAGGCTCTTGCTCTTCTTTGCTACATATTTGATTGCATATTATTCCTCATCACATGTTGGCTGTTTTTAAGTTTATACAAGCATTCATTACTTGTTTCTTGCAAAACTATTAAAACTCCTTATATGATGGTCTTTGTCTTGAATAACATGCTTATCTGTGACATTGAGTCTCACTATAAAATTATTTTCATTATAGTTTTTGTCAAAGTTATCCTGGAAGCTATTTCATGTTTCTAACTACAGTACTGCCAACTCTATTAGCACTTCTATCTGTCATGCTTAATATGTTTTATCTGGATTGTAACCATTTATGTGCCCTGGCATTAAGTTCCATTAAAGTTATGGGATGTAATTTTATTTAATTTAGACTCCCTTAATGCATTTTTTAAATGTGTCAATTTTCCACATTGACAGAGAGTAAAAATTAAGAGTAGTTTATATACAAGTGCTCATAACCTAATGCTTTAAATTTTGGGTTGAAGATAGAGTCCTTTCTTGTATATAAACCACTTGGAAGTCCCATTGAAGTAGGAGATAACTCCTGTTTTCGAAATTTAAGCATGTATAATGCTTAAACACGAGTTTTTGTGGTCTACGATATAGTGTAATTTCGGTCTCTCTGAACTCTTCAGGTTTGGGTCTGGCCTGAGCCATTCGAGATTAGGCTTGATATAATGAGTGGATTATAGTCTGAGTGCGGTTAGTAGACTTCCTCTCGACAAACTAGCAGAACTAAATGCCAGAATATTTTTCTGTGTTTGACTTCCAACAAGAAAGTTAATAAAACTGCAGAGAGAAAAATATTTAGTGAGAGAATCCAATGACCTCGTTCTTGGGAACATTGAATATCTTATATAATGACTTGAGGTGCATGAGATGATGTCACTTGTCTTCATCTCGTCCAAATGTTGAGAGTTCTTTCGATGTTTGAGCTCTCTTTTGACCATAGGCCCAAAAGGTTTTGATCAATGCCTATCATTCTGTAGAGACTCAAAAATGTTAATTTCAGCAAGCTTACAGATTGTGTGATCTCCCCACAGGTTCCATCACCTACTTCTAGGTTGCACCAAATATTATCTTGATAGTAACCTGATCTACTGTTACTGTAGATTGAATTTGTCCTCATGTTGTACCCATGTTTTTTGCAATTAGCTGTGGTAAGCTATTGCTCCTAGCAATCAGTTTCTCATGTTATCCGATGATGTTGCTGGATTTTATCAGGAAGTACTAGTTCGGTTTTCTGGCTTCGGACCAGATGAAGATGAGTGGGTAAATGTATTCAAACATGTCAGGCAGAGATCACTCCCGTGTGAAGCATCAGAGTGCGCTGTCGTTATTCCTGGGGACTCCATACTATGTTTTCAGGTGTGGATTTTACGTGAAATGAGATGAACACATGAATTGATTTTTCAGTATTTTCCTTGATATGTTCTTTGAAACTTCATTGCTCAATTTAGAAGAGATGGACAATAAATGAGGGAACTTGGAAGAGATATAAATATATACTAATCATTTGTTTCCATTCATGATATATCGTCATTGTACGGGCTCCCATATTTTACAAAGTTGAAGGCCAATTAACTAATTTTGAACAGTTTAAGGGGTTGATATCATGTTCCACAGAATTAAGTGGCTTCGAATTTGAATAGCTCCTAGGTAATGGAATGTAAAAAAATTCCAGAATAACAAGCAAGAGTTCTAGTTTGAGCCTTTAATTGAAAGTCCTTATTTTGCTCCATTGATTCTTCATTGATGCTTAAAAATCTACAGGAAGGTAAAGATCAGGCTCTTTACTTTGATGCACAAGTTCTTGACGCTCAAAGACGAAGACATGATGTAAGAGGTTGTCGTTGTAGGTTTCTGGTGCGATATGAGCATGATCAAACTGAGGTAACTTTATGTCTCTCTTTGTATCTGTTCAAACTGGTTTTGTCACATACTAACCATTGTGATTGCAGGTTGCTTTTGGTTACAATCTCATAGTAGACTTGTAGCAGTTTTGTCTTCATTATTTTGTTGAATCCATTGGCTTCTTTTTCATTTGCATAGGGATTGAACAGAAATATTGATTTATCCTTTTTGAATGGAAATTTTCTTGAGATAAGGTATTCATAGCTGTGATATTTAAGGTTTTGTGATTCTGTGTGCTTTGTCTTAATCACCCAAAGTAAATGATGCACGAACATCTCTCTGCCTTTTATTTATGAGGTTTTTAATGCAATTGGACAGTGTCAACAGAGTCAGCTTACGATTGATACTTGGTGGATCAGGTGGTAATGGCCACCTTGGCCAGTGATTCTAAGGTTCACTAGTAAGACGCTATCTGACGTAACATAAAAAGAAAACTTTTGTTTTCCTTAACCCAAGCTACATGTTGCACCTTTTTGCCAAAACGAATGAGGCATTGGAGACTAAATGTGTTTTTCGCATCATGCAAGAATCCCAATCTCTTGAATGTCTTAACCGAAACTCATTCTGTTATTGATGTCAAAGGTGGAGAAATACTTTTGCTTTTATTTTGTTGGTCTGAATTGATTGAACCTAGAATGTGATGTCAGTAAATTCGGAACATGACCTGTATGGAAATGTACATTTGATTATACAGCTTTTGTAATCCGATGCTGGCAATATATTTTTACAATGTCAAAGACAGTATCCTTGTTTTTTTTGACAATTGGGCATTTACTGCACGACACTTGAACAGCTCAAGATTCATTATCCCTGCACACTGATGTGTTGATATTGCATTTTAAGTCTGGTGGTGTTTATTTTATTTCTTGATCTTCTGTTCACCAGGAAATTGTTCCGCTGAGAAAGATTTGTCGTCGGCCTGAAACTGATTATAGGTTGCAACAACTTCATGCTGCAAATGAGTCAGCAGTTACTTACCATCACAAACCTAGTATAGATCCTTCAAGAAATACCCGCAAGGTTACTTTCCCTACCACCCAAACACTGCAGAAGCAACATAATGCATATGTAGCAATGACAAATCCAAGTATTCCACCTAATGTCTTGCCGACTGTGAAAACAACTATGGAGCCAAAAGCTTCTGAACCTGTTATTGCAGCCAACACTGGAAATCCTAGTGATTTTGCCAATCCTGCGTCTAACAGTGACCCTGTTACTTCTTCACATAACATAGGTGCTACAAGCACAGCATCTGTTATCTCGGGAGAGAACAAAGAGTAAGGAAAATAGTTGGGCTATAGTTCATACTGTTTGGTCTCCTACCTTAAAACGGTAGGTTGATGAAAGGCATCTTTGTAACTGTCATATAAGCTCGTCTTCCTTCTAAAAATTGGATTTGGGCGAAAACTAGAATTTTGTGCAGGGATGACATGCCAATGGTTCCTTAAGTTAGTGATGTAGTCCTCTTGGCTAAGATTAAGATCTGTAACATGAGAATCAATATGTGAATGTGTTGTTATTATCAGTTCCCTTAGGAGCAATATTCCAGGCATTTACCACTACTCATCTCTGCTTTCGAATAAACAATAGCAGATATTTACTTTTATTATATTTTTGAGTACTTTGAACCAAGAAGGAAACTGAGTCATGCATTGTTGGAACTGAAGCTGCATTGAAGCGAACTGGAACTCGGGAACGGGTAGCTCATAGTTTAGGGCTTGTTTTGGATTTTGATTTTTTTTAATTTCCAAATTAAGACAAGTATTATTTATTATTTTCCTTTTTTGGACCTTTTCCTTAAATTTAAAATATCTTAAAATATATAAATTTCGTTATATGTTATCAAATACATTTGAGTTTATAAGTAAATTTTATCTATTTAATTATTCATTTTAGTAAAAAGGATCAATCTTATTAAAATAAAATCACTTAATTAATTTTTTTAAATTTTATTTAGTATTTAATAATTATCACTATTAAAAGTATAATTATTTGGACATTAAAAATTAATAAAGAATCAGAAACCAAAAATCACAAGAAAAATAGAAGTAAAACTAACTGGCTTTTACTTGAAAATTGCCTGTTGTTTTTCCTTTTTATTCTAAATTATTTTTTGAGTTTTGTATTTTTTAAAAATATAAAAATAGTCTTTCCTTTTTCATTTTCTTTTTGTTATTGTTTATTTTATTAATAATTATCATTATATATATATATATATATACTTTTAAAACTCGCGGTATGAATTACATTTGATTTTGTAATAATCAAATAAATTAAATTTTCTATAATTAATTTGTAAAATGTGTTGTTTATTTTCTTTTTTTAATTTGTGATAAACTTTAAACCAAATTTAATTGAAATGTCTTTATCTACAATTTAATTAATTCCTTAATAAAACTTAAAAAATATTGTGTTTTTCTAAATAAACTTGCATTTTATTTTAATAATTTTAAGATAGAACTTGCATTGCAATGGCTCCAACAAAATCAAATAAACGGAAGAAGTAGCAAGCAAAGGAGCGTTCCACAAAAACAGCTTGCGGATACAAACAAGTACACGTCCTTCCCACAACCCTCGCTCGCTCTCTCTCCTCTCTGTTTATTTCGCTCATATATAGACATATGTGACCTTATACACCTGCAAAACAAAAAGATGCTAACTTTGAGAGCTCAAAGCTTAAAAAACAGAAGTGTAAACTATGATCTTCGACAGTTCTTGCAACTGGGGATGGTTAGGTTTGTGGTTAGCAGTTGCAGGGCGGTGTTGCTTCCCCGGTTCGGTCGGCCGGAGGTGATGGAGCTCCGGCATGATGTGGAGGTCCCTCAACTCAAACCCAACGAGGTTCTAGTTCGTGCCCGGGCTGTGTCTATCAATCCTCTTGATACCAGAGTCAGTGCCATTACTCTTTTCTCCTTTTCTTTTTAAATTTTCATTATGAGAGGGGTGAGTTAAAGCTTCTGTTTTTATATTTTTTGGTCAAAGGTTTTGTTTATTTCTGTGTTGGTTTTAATGGGTTGCTGATTCTTGTTGGATTGAAAATGTGGTGGGTGAGTCGATATGAGGATTGAGATAACAATAGAATTGGAATTGGAATTGGAATTGGAATTGATCGAAATTACTAATTCGGATGCTCGAGTTATGTAGATTCTTGGGTAATGTAAATTATAGAAATAATAAGTGAGGTGATCGATAGAAATGACTGAACCTGAATATAGATAGCGCCTACTTTAGCTCAGGTAAAGGATGATGCATTTCTAGAATTGGAAAGGAAGCACGTGAAAGGATCCGGTTTGATGAATTTTTAAACTGGGGATTTAGATGGTAATGTAGAATTTAGAATATAAGAAATATTCGGAAATCTGATATAGATCTTATGACGTTGCACTGAGTTTTAGTGAATTTACGATATTCAGAGAAACCAACCTGTTGCAGTGCCAAGTTCTTTAAGTAGAGACTTCTACTATTTGAAATAGATTGGTGCTATCAAATTTAGGTACGAGGAACTTGACCATAACTCAATTGCAAAATTATTGATCCTTGTCCATACTTACACTGTTGATTAATTCTGAGCTAAGTTTACGCACACTAAAAGTCAGAACATCCTTGTATGCTTTAGATCACCTCTACGCCAGAATGATTATCAATTTAATGTTCCAGGAGTTTTCATGTTTTTAGATGCGATCAGGCTATGGCCGTTCCATATTCGAGCCACTTCTACCTATTATTTTGGGTCGTGATATCAGTGGCGAAGTTGCAGCTATTGGAAATTCAGTGCATTCCCTGAGTATTGGGCAAGAGGTTTTTGGTGCATTGCATCCAACTGCTGTGAGAGGCACTTACACTGACTATGCAGTTCTTCCAGAAGAGGAAGTTACTGTTAAACCATCATCAATTACACATGTGGTAGGCACTGCCATTGCAATTTTTCATTTTTACATTGATTCTTCATGCCTCTTATGTCATCCATGATGTCTAAGTGGTCATGACCTTAAAAAACTGTTGAATGGACAATTTTTGTGGCAGATTAAGCAGTTGCATTTCTCCCCTTAAAATTTATGAAGCATCATAATTTCTTTCTTTCTTTCTTTCCTTCTTTCTTTTTCTTAAATTTATTACTCTTGAGCACATACACTGTTATGTAGTGAAAATTAGATCCAGGATTCCTCCATATTACTATTTTCATTGCCGTTCCATTAGATTAATTCAGTTCATATATTTACTTAGTTGATTACTCTTCTGTTTCCTCTATTTTCTTGTGAAATGAACCTCTGAAAGCTCTTTTTTGTCTTATAGGAAGCAAGTGCTATTCCTTTTGCTGCCCTTACAGCATGGCGTGCTCTGAGAAGTACTGCAAGGATATCTGAGGGGTATTATTTGCTAAGATGATTCTTTTTATAATTCAAATCAAGTTCCTATAGTTCATGTTAATGACATGTATATCTGCTTGTGCATTGTGTTTGTGATCAGGTTCTCCTGTGTATTCTTTTAATGCCACATATATGTTACTGTGGTGCATTTATGGCATTATTTTTAAATTACTGTCTTCCTTTAATTTTCCTATTGATAATCCAGTTTAGGTGCAAACAATCATATGCAATGATTACAGTAAAAGGTAAAAAATGACCCGAGTTTTTCATTTGCAGCTAGTATATTAGGCAAAGGGCATTTAGAAAGTATCTGCAATTGTTTAGAGTTATTCTGGCAATGGGTATTTATACAGAAAATTTCAGCATGATAATTCCTTTATTGCAATCAATAGCACCTTCACTTTAAAATGTCAATATATATAATTCCAATTCATTGAACAGAGAGAGTTGTCCATCTTTCCCCTGTTAATTTTAAAAATTACTGTGTTATGCACAAACATGCCTGTGAAGTTCGTGGTATTACATGAAATCAAAAGGCATTTAAGCATTTCAACTTTGTTTATAGCTTTAACTATGTTCTAGGATTAAGTTCTTCACTTTCCATACAAGATGCAAGTATACAAGTGCTAATGTCTTCTTTTTGTGCATGCTAAATTCACTCTTGAGACTCTGATTTATTTAAGAACTTCTATTGACGACCCAAATATTAAACAAACAGGCAGCTTTGAGAACCTTATTTACATCATATCGTGGCAATCATTTTCAACCATACATTGTAATGTAGGTATTAATCATGCTTCTGTTCCTCATTCTAAGTGGTCGGCAGTTTTTTCTATTTTTGAAAATTGACAAGAATATAATATCTGAACGTGGAAGATCCCATATGCTTGTGGTGAACTGTCGTTACTTTGTGGAAACCAACCATATGCATACCACAAACTGCCCTTAGTTTTCCTCAAATTGTCTTGTCAATCACATTTTCATAGGCAAAGGCTACTGGTAGTTGGTGGTGGCGGAGCAGTTGGTTTCGCTGCAATTCAGCTTGCTGTAGCTGCAGGGTGTCATGTTACAACTACTTGTGGAAGTCAAAGCATAAATCGGATCCTGGAAGCTGGTGCTGAGCAGGCAGTTGATTACACTGCTGAGGTGATTTAAAAAGCAGTTATATTTCTTGTCACTATAACAAATTTTCAGAAATTGTTCTTGTTTTGTGTTATATACTGTAAGAGTACCTGTAACTTCAATTTGTCATTGGGCACAGTCCATGAAAGTTCAGTATTATGGTAGCAACACATACCTCTTTTAGCATTCAATCTACCTATGCATGTAACATTCATTTTACCTTTTTTTTCTCTTGCCTTGTCTTTTCAAGCACGTACTAATAATTAATTTCTTTTATATGAAATCCGAATAAGCTTCTTATCTTCTATACTTCTGAGGTTCCAATATTTCATGATCTTGAACACATGATCTGGTTGAAGTTAAAGTTAAATTTTGATATTGAGTACTTCGAAAACTAGACAATCAGTAATATGCTGTATAAAATACATTGTGTGAAATAGTCTTTCATTTGATAGTTATTCAAGTTTTTACTTAGTTATCTCAATGTGGAAACTTCAGATATCCAATATAGGACCTGAAATGATGTTTCTGTTTACATGTTTGGCATGCAGGACATAGAACTAGCAATAAAGGGGAAGTTTGATGCTGTCTTGGACACCATCGGTGTCCCAGAGACAGAAAGAATTGGCATAAACTTTTTGAAGAGAGGTGGACACTATATGACACTTCAGGTGAGCAACACAAGCTTATTGTTTGCTTCTCTTAGCAACTGGTTTCTAAAGTAATTTTTATAGTCATATTGAAATTCAAAGATAACTTTTCTTGGTTTCCAGGGTGAGGCAGCATCTTTGACAGATAGGTATGGACTGACAGTTGGACTTCCCATTGCTACGGCTATTTTACTGAAGAAGCAAATTCAGTACCGATACTCTCATGGGATAGGTAAGAGTACTTGTGCTATGAATAAGCTGCCAATTGGTCGAAAGTTTTGTGAAGGAAAAATCCAAGTTGTATTACTCATTCTTGATACATATTCCTCTTGTAGCTGAAGTAACAAACTGTTCTATAGACATGGCATGATTAAAAAAAACTGGATTCGGCAATCATGGGATTTTTTTTTTTTTGGCTATTCAAAACATTCTTCAGCATAGCTGTGGCAATTGGATATCCAACTATACCAAGGCCATGGACGTTGAACTTCAGTTGAGGGATGATGTATAAACCTCTCATGTTACAATGGAAAAGTTTTCACTGTATCATTTTGAAGGGATTAGGTTTTCAAGATGTTATGTTTGTATCAAGTTATGGAATGCTGTTACATCTCGTATATTTGGATCTAGGTATTAGTATTCACTAGCCATTACATGTTTCTAATACTCCTTAATAGGTCAGTTCTTAAAGCCGTCCTTCATATAATTTCAAAGCAATGATTTCCAAGTTTCTAAGACACCCTCATTGATGATGCTATTTTTAGGTGATGGTTCCTGGTAAAGCTTACCAGAATCAAATGTAATTGTGCCCATGTTTACCTTGATATTGCAGAGTATTGGTGGACATACATGAGGGCGGATCCAGATGGCCTTGCTGAGATCCAGCGGCTAATTGAAGCTGGGAAGCTGAAAATACCTGTTGAAAAATGTTTTCCAATAACCCAAGTGAGAGAGGCTCACGAGGCTAAGGACAAAGAGAAAATCCTTGGCAAGGTGGTACTGGAATTTGATTGAAGTAAATTCCTTTGAACTCTTACTCAAACTTTTTCTCTTGAACTTACGGCTACCAAATTTCATTCTACCTTTCCTGTAAAGTAGGTTCTACTCCATTAAGAGTTAATTCTGCATAACATGTTCTGCATTATAAGTTGTCACATTTTGTATAGTTGTGGGTGAAAATTCCAGTATCCTCGATTCCCAAACTGTAAATGTTAAGAGGACCTTCTTTTAGCAAAACTTTTGTAGGTTAATTTTGTTAGTGAATATTTGTGAGTTTATAGCAGATAAAGCAGCCGTATTTGTGCTGCTTACAAAACTATCTTCTTATCTTTATAAAATTTTGAGTATGATATTTAGATGGAGCTATTAAATTTGTGTAGCGGAGTACGTTTTAATTCCAAATATCGTGGAACTTACGATATGAGGCTTAAAACACTAATAAAAATTAAATAAAATAGCAGAATCACTCGTTCCTAGGTTCCATGTGAAGAGGTGAGGCTAGTTGGAGTTGTGATATGATATTATGATGCACAGCATCAGACAACGACATTATTAACACTATCTGCTCTGGGACTGGACCACCTGATCTGATCTTCTTCAGTCTGTAATGGTTGGTTTGTTGAGGCTTATTAACTCATGCTTGATGGTAAATGATGCATCATCCTTTTTGTCCTTTTTTGTGGAGTATAATGTTTGGTCAAATTCACTTCTTTTGACCCCACTGACTGTTCCATTCATCATCATTCCCGTTAAAACCCCCAAGTAATAGTACTATAAGGTTCATCGAGTTCGCTATGGCGGGGACAAAGTGTAGGTCACGCCAAACAGTGGCGCGTGGATAGACTAGCCATGATTAGTTGTGAGTTCTGATCCAAGACCCTAAGGTCACGTGCACCCCTTGGATTTTCTTCTTCGATGCATGGTCCCATGTGACCACTAATTTTTAAAAGGCCCGTTCTTTTCGAATTAAATTGCGATACTGCCACTTTTTTGTCTTTTAGCTGCAATAAAACGGCTTTTTTTTTGTGGTGTTGGATGGGACAGAGTGCTGGCTCAGAACTGAAAAAGTGGGCAAGAACACAGAGACAGTGGCTTTCCCAAGACAAAACCTATTAAATTCCCTAATTGCCCTTTTGGTTTGGTTTTATTAGTGCTTTATAGCGCTGTATGTGAACTGGCCACGTTCATGCGAAGAATAGGATGTGAAGGAAGAAGGTTTGGTTGAAGAAAAACAGATGTGTTTGGAGTTTGACGTATCACTTCGCTAATATGAGATGAGATGGGATTCCAGTCACACTTTCCCTTCTTCTGCTTTTTCTCGGACTTCTTTTTCATCCAACTACAAAAGCCTAAGCATAAATAGCTGTTGATCAGCTGAAAATTCATGGCTACAGAGTACAGACAGCAACGCACTCACTTGTTGAAGGCAACAACAAACGCACGTGCCATTTAAAGGAAACAGAAGCCTAGAACTAAGTAGTCGAGTTCTGCCTCACATCACAGCGTATCGTCTATTAATTTCTTCAACACCACTCTCCCTCTCTCGTTTCTTCTGTACTCTGCAAGTTCCATACCCACAAGTACACGCACCCACCATTCTCATAACCACACGACACTGATTCCACACCTTTCTCTCTGTCAAAATCTTGAATTATTTGACATGACCAGGGGATCCAACAAGTGAAAACAGAACAGCTAGAAAACAAATCTCATGGAAGCAGCGGATAGGCCCCATCGCAGCAATATCATCAATAGCACCACCACAAGTGAGCTCTTCATTTGCTTCACTTCACGCCTCTCGTCTTCGTCTTCCATGAGGATATCTTCCAAGTCGATTCTCAGCCCTGGCCGTGCAAGAGAGCCAACGCCAATCTCACTTTCAAACTCGCTTAGTCGAAGGCTGCGAAGCAACGGTAGCATGAAAGGTGGGCAAGCTTCGCCTATGTTCCCCACCACCAATGCCAAGCAACGAGGCGGTTCTTTTGAAAACCCCGAACCCACTTCTCCTAAGGTAACCTGTATTGGTCAAGTGAGGGTCAAGACCAAGAAACAGAGCAATAAACTGAGAACAAGATCCAAAAGTAGAGGAGAAGCGAGTTTTAGAAGAATAGAGCAAAACAGCAGCAACAAGAACGTTGAAGCCAGTAGGAATTCAGATCACAACCAGAGCCTTGCAAACCATCATTTTCTGAGCCAGCAACAGCCTCAGGAATGCTTGCCACACAGAAATCAGAGGTGGGTACATTTGCCTATGACATTATGTGACGCTGTAAGAGCTTTTGGGGCTGAATTCAATTGCTTTCTTCCTTGTCGATCGTCGTGCATGGCAAGCGAGAAAGAGAAGGAAGAAAAGGCAACCACACACTCAGAGAACGGCAACTCATGTGGAGCTGTGTTCGCTCGGTGGCTCGTGGCGGTGCAGGAAGGAGATGGAAAGGGTAGACAGATAGAGTTGGTGGTGGGGGAGGATGAGCAAAGGGAAGAAAGCAGTACGGAGAGAGGGAGGAGGCATGTGTTTGAGGAGATTGAGTTTAAAGATGAAAACCTTGACGGAGGAAATGGGAGTTTGCAAGAAGAGGAACCAAGAATTAGTATATGCGTTCCACCTAAGAATGCTCTGTTGCTTATGAGATGCAGATCTGACCCTGTGAAAATGGCTGCTCTTGCTAACAAGTTTTGGGAAGCTCCTGTTCCCCCAGTGGAAGATGATGAAGAGGTTGAAGATGGTGGGAATGAGAACGAACGTGAGAAAAGCAAAGTTGAGGAAGAAATGGAACACAAACAAGAAGTCATGGCATGTGAAATGTCGTGTTCTTGTGAAAAAACTGAAGAAAATCAGGAAGCTGAAGAAAGATTGGATCTTTTGGAGCCTGAAAATGGTAATGGAAAAAGCCTGGAGAAAAGCTCAGATATTGAACTCCAACTAGTATATTCTTCATATGTAAACCAAGAACAGGACATGAACTCGCCACTTATAGCAGAAGAAAATTCATTGCGCGATTTTTTGGTTGAAGGAATTCCGGATCCAGGACACCTGCAAATTCTTGAAAATGAAGAAAAGATTATTCAAGTTCGAGGAGGCGGAGATGGTCAAGAACAGAAACCAGAAGAGGAAGAACATGCAGAAGAAAGTTCAGCACTGTCAGTAGAGTTGAAACAAGAACTTCAAGAAGAGATAGGCCAAAACATGCAAGATCAAGAACAAAATTCACCGGAAACTGTAGTTCTTGAAACTCGGGAACTATCAGTATCAACGGCAGACAAAGCGACCAACGCAGAGATGATCGAAGGAGAGTTGCGGGAGATGATGAGCCAAGAAAGATCCGAAACCGAAGACCCGGTATTCCAAGGGGGTCAAACGAGTAACGACCCAAAAGAGGGGGAAACTCAGCCATTGTTGCCTGATTGCCTACTTCTAATGATGTGTGAGCCCAAGCTGTCAATGGAAGTTTCCAAGGAGACATGGGTATGCACTACAGACTTCATAAGATGGTTGCCAGAGCATTCAAGGCCGTCGATCAACAACAAGAGCAGTTATGAGGAGTCCACAAAGAAAAAAATCACCGTCGACTCCAATCCCCAGCCGCCGGTCAACAGTGCCCTACAACAGCCAGCGAGGTCCTCTTGTTCATATCCATCGAAGCCGCCGCGTAGGGTTGCCGGAACAGAGACTATGACGACGGTGACCGGACAGAAGCTGATGGACGGCACTGCTTATGAACCGCTAATACTCACACGCTGCAAGTCAGAGCCGATGAGGTCGGCGGCTAAACGTGCGCAGGATAGTTGCTTCTGGAAGAACAGGAAGATGGAGCCGCATAGGGCGGCTACACTTGGAGTCGGCGCGGCTGGGGTTGTTTAAAGCGTAGTTAAAAAAGAAGTGTGTTAATTTATGTCTATGGGCTTGTATATTCTAGATTTCCATAAATTCCTCCTTTAAGCTAAGGGAAGCATGGCCTGTTCACTTCTGACCAAGTTCCAAGGCAAATTGTAAAAAATGAGTGCGTTTTTGTTTTTCACTCACGCAGGCTTTTTCAGGTTTTTCCAGATACGGTTGAATGATACGTCAACTGTCACTTTATTGCGTTTCAGATCGTATGAAATGAGTGAGGATCAAGGATATGCCTGTCTTTTCCTTCTAAAATACTTTTAAGTTTACTATTTTAAAAACATATTTTCGTATAAGTATTCTGATAAGCTGTTTAGATCACAGCAATGTGAAACAAAGGATTAGATTCCAAAACCATAACACATTACTCTTTTGTTTCTTTACAGTAATTGGTTACAGAGCTATTTTTGTGAAATTACAGTTGATTCTCTCTCTCACTATTGCCTGTCATCTGGATTTCGACTTCCCTGGCTGTCACTCGATGTAGCACCAGCAGTTGGACTTTCAGATGTTGAGTTGGGTGAAGTTGATTGCTGAGTGCCTTGTTCTTCAGAATTTTCACTAGTGACACCTTTCGTGAAAGAATTGATGGCAAGCTGAGCAGAGTAAAGAAACAAACCGATAGAATTGACGCCAAAAACACATGTTGCAAGGTAGCACAATCCATTCACAATAGTTCTGCAAAAAGTAGACAGATATCAGAACTCTCGTACAAAATTGTAGCATTATATTTGAAGATGGTAGTAGCAGGTGCTACCTAATGGTTATTGTTATCTGGCGCACCTGAACCAAAGAAACAAAAACAAAGAACAGGGTGTGAGAATTATGTGGTTACTATTTGGTGCAGAGTCTTCGAACATAACAATAAAACATCAAAGCTTCTAAATACTAAACCAAAAGAATCGGGAAGTTAAATAGCCTGAAACATTACAGTCTTGAATGGAAACATAACTTCGCATAAAACAACAAAGACCATTGGATGTGAAACAAACCGAGTAATTATCTGATAATGCTTGGCGGTTAAGAGAAGCCTCGATGGTGGTGGTGAACTTATAAAGTATAAGTGCAATGACACCCGCAGAAATTCCACCTAGCAATGCCTGTACAGGTGGAGTTTTCTCGGATGCTATGGCACCTGGAGCCATTGCCGTTAAGCTGGCTAATGCTTCCTCTTTCAATGATTTATTTTCCCCTGATGACCTTAATCTCTAGTAACACAAGATCACAAACTCAAATTTCAGAATGAATGGAAAATACTAAACATTGATATATAGGACATTATGTTCCAGTTCATCATAATGTAAACTAATTCAATTTCAACCAAAAAGCATAATTGAGACTAAATTGAATTCGGTTGATAAATTATCCAACTCTTTCCAGTCCAAAGAGAGTCGACAAAAGAGCATGTTAGATGCCAATTTTGGAAATTGAAGTCTCGGGCCTTGAGGACAACAGAGCAGAACGATATAAAACTAATCAGAAGCTAATTCCACAAGTTCTGGCAGAAACAATGCATCAAACTGAAAACCAAGCATCAAGATTCAGCTCTGAGAAGTCTAAGCTTAAACATAAGAAAGCATCTAAAATAAAAAAAGGGAAAATATATTTTTTAAAAAGAGTACAGATTCCTTCCAACCAACCAAACTTGGTTCATCGTAAGACATCAAATTGTAGAATATGATAACAAATCAAGAGAGTAGCACATAACACTTAAAGGATCATAGTTACACATATATCCAACAACCCAATTCGGACAAACTACAAACTGAATTTTAACACATAAAAGCAGAGAAACTTAACGATAAGAGCTGCAAAAGTTTCCAACTTTAAAAATAAGATAAATACCCGTTTCACCACAAAACCAATTTATCAACAATTGAAGCGAAAATAAGCTGATCAATCTATAAACGAACAAAGATTTAATTTCTGAATACCAGTTCTTTGGCGCGCTTAGCCCGGCGGCGAATAGAGCGGAAGAGAAAGATAGATATGGCAGCAGTGAGGAGGACGCTGGTGGTGACCTGAAGAGGCGAAGGGTCATCGGTGGTGGAGAAAATGGTGGGCGAGGAAGAGAGAGGTAGGTCTACAGGACCAGTTTCTCCTGGAGAGTCGTCGGCAACGGTGAGCCATGGAAGGGAAGAGTGAGGAGGGAGAGCTGAAAAAGAGAAATGAGTGATGGGTCTTTGGTGGAAGAGAAGAGAGTGGGAATGGTGTTGGAGGGATGGAAGTAAGATATGGTGGGGGGTAGTGAATGTGAGTGCGAGGGTGAGAGGTTGGTGGTGACGCTGCAACATTTGGTTTTGATGGTTTTAGTTAAGAGTGGAGGGAATGCAATGGAATGGATGTTTTGATTACAACTATGGTGAATTGAATTGTGAGTCTACTTCTATCTCTGGATTTTTCTAAAAATATCTTCTGCCCTTTTGCTGCCCTTTTCTGGGTGCAAAATTAGTTTTAACACATCAAATTTACGTGTATAAAATATTATTTAATTATTTCTCTTTTTTTTTATTTTCCAGAAAAATTGAGTTGTAATTTATTATTGATCAGATGCGCTGAAGTCTCAGCTTTATTGTAGGAAAATCAAGCAGTTTAATTAGTTGAAGTTAAAAAAAAAGATCATACGAAATTTTTTTGGTTACATTAGTTACAGTTGATCAACTGTTAGAAGTCCTAGCGGACGTTAGAAGCCACGGCTCTGGCCCAGAACTTGAGTTGTGTTTTCATATCCTGTGCTGCATTCTTGAAAGAACAGATTGGAATTGGAGTTGCGCAGCTTTGCCCGTACCATGACTCAGAGAGATAAGCATAAGGCTTCCTTACTTGTTCTTGACCACCATGATCCTGACTTTGCTTATCTTGCAAACCAGGAAGTATGGCCATCACCCTTGGGTTCAAATCCTTTTTGTCAAAAGTGAACCCTAAGTCCCTGAAACCCTGGACTTCATCCGATTCCAGGTCCCTTGGAATCTTCATTGAAGTTGTCCTTTTAAGCTGTTGCTTTGTTTCCTTAGGCCGACTTGCATTAAAGCTTTCCATGTCCGCGTTCCTTGATGGTCTGTATTTTGGCATGCTTGAACTTTGCATCACACCCTGGAAAGGAAATATGCACACCAGTTACACTAACATGTTGGCCTACAAAGCGAAATATGATAATCGGAGCCCATTTCAAGTGATCATATTAATCAAATTAATCCAATTATTGTGCTCTCAGAAAAGGAGTAAAGGGTGTTGTATCACAGTATCAGTCGGTACCTTGTTTGGGGCACGATTCCGAGGCTGGATAGCCCGAGTGTTGGGCATTGCTTGCCGGATCAATCTGCTCATTGTGATGTCACCTTCGTTGTCTTCAAGCTCTTCTAGTTCCCTTCCTATACAGGGTGGCAGAGATGGTGTTCTTAGTAAATTCTGCCTCGATGATTGTTGCCCCTTGCGCCTTTTGTCCTTTGGAGCTTGAGTTTCTTTCCCCAGAATCACTACCTTCTTCTTTGTGCAAGTTGATAATTCATTTTGTTTCTCATTAAATATACAGATATCTGACAGTTGCGTTGTCAACTTACTGATTTCACTATTTCTTTCTTTCTCGTGAATTCTTTCTTCTCTTCCTATACAAGGTGGCAAGGATGGTGCCCGAGTTAGATTTGCAGAGATTTTCCTGGCGGACGAGGATGATGGCTTTTCTTTACATGGATTGCTTTCTGAAGTTCCCTGAACGAAGTTTGGTGAAGGATCAGAATAGCACCTAGACATTTTTGGTTTGCTATTAACCAATTTCCCGAAGAACCAACCTTCCTCCAACAGATAATGAACAGCTTCAGCCTTTTCATGGATACTAGAAGAGGGCTGGAAAGAGTCGTCTTGAAAAGAATCCATTGTTGTTTTTTCCACTAGTGGAGAGACCCACACGGTAGTTCCTGTGTTTGTAATCTTTATATTGTGATGTCAATGCAGAGGTGAAGAAGAGCAGGCCAAGTGGGGCAGGACCCCATGTGCTTATGCCTCATCAAAAGCAATAATTTAGGATGACAATTAGAACTTGGAGGCCATGCTCATTAGTTTATACATCTAGAGAGGGTGATGAGATGCGATTTTATATGCGAAATTGGGAGGAATTGAATTCTAACAACCAAGAAATTAAGAGTAGAATTCATTGTTATAGCCATCTCATGCCAGCACATAACCCATGTGACGGCCCTTTTGTTGATGAAGCAACAAAGAGGGACATATGCATTTATTTTCTCTACCAGTTATATGACAGCTAAGGTCAGACAGATTTGAGATATGCATGAAACTGAAACCAATACTTCCTAAGTTAAGCAATGACATACCGTTTTATGTATGGTGAAGTTGTATACTGGAAATAGGAATTATCGGTCCCAATATCTAAAAAAGGAATTCTTTGATAACAAGTCTCGACTTAATATTACATCTTCCTTCCTTCATTTAAATGGCTTTTGATTGCATCCCACCTGGAAATACGTTTCACAATAGAAGACGGCTCCCTTTTAGTTTTCTAATAGAACATTGGAAAGATTGGGCATATATACTATTATCGTAAGAGAAGAATAAGGGCAACAATAACAAGAAATTTAGAGAACGAAATTACAATAGGTGATTCTCTTGTTTTACACTGAAAAGTGTAAATACTTTTTAAATTTATGATAACTGATAGATATTACTGCCTCTTTGACTATTAAACTATTCACCTTTTTTCTTTTGAGCTTAATGAAACATTTCTCCTTTGCACCAAAAGTGAAACCAAACTATTTTCTCGGGTCCGCACATCCATAGAATAGTCGGGAAACAACAAGATAAATCAAAATTTAGCGATAACTATAATTGCCCAGTGTCGCTTTCATTCAGGTCCGTGAAGTCTTCAATCAAATTACCATTTTGCCTATTCATAGAGCGCATTTCTTCAATTTCCACAAGTAAAACCGGATCGCAAACCACCTTTTGTGCTCTCAAAATCTTAGGACAAGCTGCCAAGAAAGAGGGATGTTTTGAAGCTTAGGCTAAGCTCAACAAGGTATAAAGAAACACAACCGCAATACCTGCCACAGGGCATTTAACTTGCCCCCGATGCGATGATATGTGGTGCATGACGACCTTTTTCTCATAAACATGCTTGCACTCAGCACTGCAGTAGAGCAATAAGCAGTCAGCATCAAAGCTTAATGTATAATCAAAGACCGAAACTAGAATGGAATGGTGTCTAACATTCTGTAGAAGTGGTAATTACCATAGATGCTGTCATCTATCTATAACATTTTTTAAAACACTACATAAAAGTTGAGGCAGGAAAGACATGGTCAGAATTACAATCATCAACGGCAAGGAAGACCAACAGAAGATTATGAGATACCAGTAGTATCTCTAAACTCTAATATGGCTTCCTATATTGCAAATTTTCAGTTTATGAAAATGCTCGTACAAGTTTCTACCTAAGGTGTGCTTGTCTGCAGGTGCCCTGGAAGACATCTAAGAAGTTGCAAGAAAAATGATAAATTGCAGGTTGAGCCTAGAGCCCATATGCTTCTGCAGCTAAAATATATTTCTAGGACAAAGCATCTCTGGATTTGGATTATAAGCTTTGCAGTCCACATAACATGAATACGCTGCTTCATTCAGGGATCCTTTCCCTAGAGAAATCATTTTGGAGTAAGCTATGCGACACTCATAAATCATAACTTTGGTAGTAAAAGCTGTAACAATAACCATTAGGAAATATCTCTACTGGTATAGTCTCCATTCAAAGGGGCATTCACTGCAAGATAAATGTTTTGAGAAGTTGCCTCAAAGCTCTAACTTTCTGGATGAAAATATAGAATTTGCAGATTAGCATAATACACAATTGCAGTATTGCATAATCTGCAAATTAGCTATGCTATTATATGCCCTAATCCAAGGAAATATATATTATTTCCGTAAAACTTCAAACATTAAAATGATAAGAAGCATGAGGGACATTTTCAGCTATTAAAAGGAAAAAAATGCCCATATGCTGAAATGGTTGCAATCCCATAAATGAAGGAAATCTTGTGTCGAAGTTATCTGGAATAAAAGATAAATTTTAAGCAAGAAAAAGAAACCTGCGAACTGGTTCTGCTAGCTCAATAACAGGCTTTCCACTCAGTGGGCAAGTGATATTCAAAATATTGCACTGGGTAGCAGTCATAACAATATCTTCCTGTTCTTCACCTGGCATCGGTTGTCCAGCATGATGAACATTCTGGATAAGAAAGTAGTTCAACACTAAATAACATATGATTGCCAACATAAGTAAGAGGAAACATAATTGACATTGAGTAGGAAAGAAAAAACATTGTTTTCCCTCCACAGCGCAGAGGCTTCCAACAAATGGCCATGTAGGTGATGCTAAATAGAACAATCTTACTAATCGCATTATCTAATCCACAATAAAAAATCACCATTTCTACCAACTGTGGCTCGTAACACCATAAAAGATAAGATGAAAAGGTAGAAATTTGATGGTGCTATAAGTGGCAAATTTTTAAAAATTAAAGTAATTATTTCCTTAACAGGTAAAGAAGAAAAAATAAAATGAAGAGAGATGCTAAACTAGTACTGCGTTGATAAGTCAAGCTAGTCATCATATGATATGAAAGAAATTTGTCAGAACAAAAAGCATTAGAACATGCAGAATTCCTGAAAAGCATAACATCTCCAGGAATAACATACCCAGATTGCCTCTCTAAATTGGCGCATTAGTGGATGATTCTCTCGAGTTACGGCAGACTTGATGTTCAAAAACTCGGTCTCAAGCAACTTTTCAAAATCAGTTAACTGCAAAAAAATACGTTAAAATGACACTAATGTTGAGCACGAGTATGTGCATAACTGAATGACAAATTAGACAATAGACACGGCGCAAGAAAAATCAAGAACCTCTGACCCAGGCTGATAATTATTTGCGACAGACTCGATCGCTGATGCATGATGCATAGAGTCTTCATAAGAGTCTAGCAACTCAGCAACCATATTTTCAAGGCTTTTCACCTGAACAAGAAGATGATAGGTACCATTCAAATGAACAAGTCATCTGAAATGTAGCAGCTATCGACATCGATGTATCTATTCGGTAATGGGTATGTCCAGCACGCAGAAACTTGATTTCGTTTTAACAATTTTTGTAAAACTCAGGCCTTCAGAAAAAGAAAAGTCTGAACTAAGGAGGTATAAGACCTAATAGTAGAATTCAATCCAAAACAGAAATAAGAGAAGAACACATATAATGTTGGAAGAAATATTTACTGTGCCTTTTTAGATTCATTGCGTCTCTCTAAATCGACAGCAATTTCCTTGATCATATTCAAAGACCTACGAATTTCCTGAAACAAGCAAAGCGGTTAAAAAAAACAAATTTTAAATGTTTGAGAAAAGAGAAAAGGTACTTACAGCAGTTAGCGATCGGGTATCGTCGCAGAGAGTGGAGGCGGCTATTTTAATTCGAGATTCGGCGCCGTCGCTGCGAGAACCCATAGTCGGAGGGAGACAGCTACAGCTTCAGTACAGTGATACAGAGGTACGCTCCAACTGCGTGCAGTGTGTTTTTGGAGGGAGAGGGCAGTGTAAGTAAATTTATTATCCTTTTGCTTTTTAGATTATTGCATTTTTTTTTCTAATTTTGACTAAGTGCAATAATCTAAAACTGAAAGAGCCCATCCAGCCCAAAATCTTTACAAAGTGGGTAAATTTGGGTCATATGTAATCAATGGGCCGACATACCCATTCAAATCCAAGAGATTGGTGAATCATAGTTTTATTTTCGACAATGTTTTAAAAACTGGACCAAACATCGAACTGATTAAATAAAAAATTTAAAGTTTAAAAGTTCAACCAATATTAAACTGTTATAAAACTAGTTTATAATAAATAAGAAATAAAAATTATAAAAAATGTAAAATATAATATAAAACAAAATTCTTTATTAAAATAAAAAATTTATTAATAATATCTATTAATTTTAACTTTTCTAACATCCTTTAAACATACTTCTTTATAATTTAAATATTATATTTTAACACATTCATAAATTATCTTAAGCAAAATTACATGTATATACTAATTAATAACTTAATTTATTAAACAATTTTATAATAAAATAATAATTAGTTTTTAACAACAATAATTTAAAAAATTATAATTAAAGTATAAAGAGATAAATAAAGAACCTAAAATTTGATAAATATAATTAATTAATTATTCAGAAATATTTCGATAATGGTAAGGTCCAATATATTATAATCAAAATATTGAGGACTTACTCGTAAAAACTTAGAAATACTACGAATTTATTCTCACATTTTGGCTATGACATTTCAAACCAAAGGTTTAAATTCATTGAACGTAAGAAGTCACAAAACCATGAATGGACTTCTCTAGCAAAATGATTTTCCTCTTTCAATGATTAAATTTGAAAGAATTTAATAAAAGAATTAACAGGAATTAATAATTAAATTGTTTTTAATAAGAATCACATATTTCAATTTTAATTACAAATATTAAAAGAAATTTATAAAATTTGATGAAAAAGAAAGACACGTAATAAAAAGAAATTTTGAGTTTTTTGTTTTTAAGAAATTGCTTTTCTAGTTAACGCAATAATGCAAATCAATGCAACTTATACACTAAATTAAATGGATAACGCATTATTAAGTCTTAGAGCTAATCAAAATTTACGGCAAAGCATAAGCTATTCTTCTTACAATCAAGTGGGCAACCATTATTTGAAAATCTTAAAAACAAGTCCAAAACCATTAGCTTCTAATTGATGTTGCTAAGGCCAACTCCAACCCTCCTCCAAAATGGAGGAGAAATCACACGCCAATTTTTCCTTTAATATGGATGAGATCTACAGTTTGGTGGAATACTGTAGCATCTTTATCACTGTTCTTTTTTTTTGTTTTTTTACTTTTTCCTTCGTTTTTCATTAATTCAATTTTTTAATTTTTCATTCTTTATTTTTTATTTAAATAATATTTTAATATTTTCATTATATATTTATTTAAATAATTATAACTTTATAATTATTTTAAG
>JANZXR010000172.1:48973165-48989979 GCA_027575705.1 Erythroxylum echinodendron | reverse complement strand
TTATTATTTATTATTTATTATTTATTGACATAAAAATATAACAATAATAATATTGTGAATAAAAATATACACAAAAAAAGTTGGGTTAATTTTATAAAGTAATTTTAATAATCATTAATGAAAGGTATAAAAGAATATGCTGAGAATATTTCTTTTTAATGTGAAAAATAGAGTTGTGAGTTGGAGTAAAAAATATTGTAGCATCTCTAAAATAGAATAAACTTTACTCTATTTTGGAGGAATAGGTTGGAGATGGCCTAAGGCTTTTTAAGAAGGAGATTATGTAATCTTGAAATTTAAGTTGGGATGAGAATGAGATCAACCTAAAATACTTAAGTCTTAAGGAAGATTACTCATTCTCAACCTTATATGCAATTGTTAGATATTATATCTTTTTGACGTGAGATATATTATCCCAATATTTCTCCTCACTTGCAATCTCTTTTCGGGTTTGTCAAGTGAATTTATTTGAAATTTTTGAGCTCCAGGATCCTTGTTGAGGCATTGGGCCTTATAAATTTCGATACTATCTTAAAATTTAAGTTGGATTGAAAATGAAGTCAATCTAAAAGATTTAAGCCCTAAGGAAAATTACTCATTCTCAACCTTATATGCAATTGTTAGATATTGTATCTTTTCGACTGGGATAGATTATCCCAATATGTAAGACTTTAAGAGTTAGTATAAAGAATAGCATAAAATAAGAGTTGCGAGTTAAAAAAAAACCAAATAGCCTCATCAACTTGAAGTCACCGACATGTAATTGATGTTGCTAACGTGAAATCGTGGGACTATGCGACTTTGACTCCTGATTCAAATTAACCAAAGTATAAGTTCTAGAGTCATAGCAGCCTGACTCCGTCGTGGTAAAGGGTAAGACTTTTCTAGTAGACAGTGACACAAACAAATGGGAGAAGACAAAATTAACAAGCAATCAAAGAGATAGACTAATTTGCAAGAGAAAACCACGACTGATAGCTTGCACTTACAGGACAAATTAAAGCTCATCCTTTATCAATCCTTTGATCAATTTTCAAACCTCTTTATCCATATTATTCAAAGTCTTATATGTATATATGATTGCACAATAAATCACACTGAGAATGGTGTAAAATTTACACATCCATTAAAACGTTGAGTATTTCTTTATGTAAGCACTTAAACCAAGCCATATTCTTATTAAACTGAAGTGTAACTTATTCTTTTAACTTTAGATTTCTAATTTGATGCTAACTGAACAAAATGTAATAATAATGCTTTTTATGTTAACCTAAAAATGTAAAATGGAATTAAGTAATCCTTTTCTGCTTAGTTTAATGAATGAGAAGTTATGAAAATGTTGTTTCAAATAAAATTTAGTACTAAAATCTCCATTCACATTTACAATTAAAGGGTTATTTATTCTTTAGTGAAAACTTATATTAAATACACAATTTCATATATGATGTTTCGTTATTTTTCTATTAATTATTTTAAGCTCAAAATAATGTAGTATTTAGAGTTTAAATTTTAATATAATGTTGTTTTGGAGATATGAATTGACAAAAAATTACAAAATATAACGGAGGGAGTTTATTAAACAATATAACAAGAGTCAATATTAATTTTTAAAATAAGAGGAATGGAATAAAAAATATCAAATTACAAAGATATATCAATATAATTAATCATTAAAATTCTTACAAAACAGTCTTATTGTAGAGTTAATATTTAATGAAATTTTTTATAATATATGACACTTTTTAATTGAAAACTTAATTATTTTTTAAGAATGAAATGGGAAAAGGTAACTATATATATATATGTGTGAACCCTTTTTTTTTCAGATTTTCCTTATTTCCTCATAGATTCATTTTATACAATTTAATTTAATACCATTTTATTAATAATTATAATTTAATTTTTAATACACGCATTACAATGTCCATTGCACTATCCTTGTATCTAGAAAATTAAATTAAGAGATAATCACACATTTTTTGTATACATTAACTTTATTAATGGACCATAGTCATTAAACTTGTCACGTTCTTTTCCAAAGTTATCTCTGTCTATCTCCATAACCAGAAAGAAAGAACAAAGAAATTCTTCTCACCAATAGAGAATAAAAGTAACGGCCCCAAGCACTATCAATCTACATTTAAGGATATGATATCACACGTCTAATTAGGGTGTAGTGAACCACTGTGTGGCAACTACAATAACACTAACAACATTTGCTATAACTTTAGCTGAAATCTTGGTAGTCGAGTGCAATCTTATTGTCATAAACCTTATTGACTCCAAGTAGACCCACCACCAATCAAACAAGCATAAAGCTCATCAAGTTGCAAAACCTCATGATGACCACCCTTGACGTCTTCGTTATGCAAGCTAGAGCTACCTCCGTCGTCACAAGAAGAGTTACAATTAGAAGCATTACTGAGAGGAGGAGGTGGAGGAGGATGATGAGAAGGTAGTGGTGGGCTCAAAGCAGATAATATGTCATGAGCTTTCCTTAACTCCACATGAAGCTGCAAAACTTCTCTTTCCAATCTTCTCTTCTCAGCCAATGCCTCCTCCAGACTCGCCTGAAGAGTGCTATAATCAATTGCTAGGTTCTGTGTCTTCCACCTTGCTCTCTTATTTTGATACCAAATTGCTACTTGTCTTGGTGGCACACCTAGCTGGTTTGCTAGATGGAGCTTGAGCTCAGGGTCAAGCTTCTTGTTGGACGTGAATGTCCTCTCCAAGAGCCTAACTTGATCTTGGGTAAGCCTCTTTTTGTTATGGTATCTGGGTAGGTGTTTTTGCAGGCTTTGGGTGTTGAAGTAATCCATAAGAAACGAGATGAACGAGGCAATTTTGGTTACTGAAATTGATGGGTTCATCCATAGTGGTTGATTTATAGGACAAAGGAGACCCTACCAAAATTAAATGCAGGATTACCTAAAATATGTAGATCAGTATCTGGAAGATACCAACGAGAGAGAGGCGGCTAATTAAATATTCGTGGTAGCGCGTGACCTTCACGTGAAGTTGGTCCATCTCCGTATTTTTTATTATCATAAGTTATCGCCGATTTACATCTTTAGAAATAATAAGACTTAGATGCAATTAATCTCTATCAACATCTGAAGCTTTCCAACTGCTTAAATTCATGATTAATCTTGAAATGACAATTGCTTTGTGCATGTTGTAATCATTTCAAGTACTTTTGTTTCTTTAAGAAAAAAATTATTCTGACTGAGAATTAATTTTGAGATAGATCGTAAAAATTCAAATTTGTAATGTATAAAATTACAATTCATATTTTGCAATAAGACAATAAGTTGCTGTCTCATAAATTAGGACATGGTAATTTGTCGGCAGTTGATTCACCGATTCACATGTTTTGTTTCCGAGATTAGGCCTAATTACGTAGCAGTTGATTAATCCGGTTGTCATCTTCCCAATCCAATCATGTTCACTGCTTGTAGGCTGTATGACATCAAAATATTAAACAAGATGTGAGACACCAGGTCACATTAGCCATTCCTAATACGTGGTCAGGAATTATTCATGACGTCTAATCTTGATAAAAAACGTTGATGTCAAATGGTCCCAATTCTTGTATTCTCTAGAAATAATCACCTCACCGCTTGCTTAGTTTGATTTTTGAGACGTAAAGAAGCATATAAAAGAGGTACTCAAGCATTAAAAGATATTGCTTGGGCAGTTGAGTGATTTTATTATTTTATAAGTCAAAAGAAAGCATTAAGAAAATAAGGAATTAGTAGAAAAAAAAACCCCTCAATTCATACTCTAAAACGATATGAATTAGTAAGAGTACACGTAAATCAGCCCAAAAGCAATCCCTGAATCTAAAAAGTCAGACGAAGAGAATCCAAACTTATTACTTAAAATAAAGAAGAAACTATGGCATGGTCTCTATCTAGTGCGAGTGGACGAATTTGACCGCATTTTTCACCGGTTGGTTGCGTCGGCTTGGAGGCTGCTGCTGTTACTTGTGCTGCTGCAAGTTAGCAACTAAAGGTGCCCGTGGTCCATTCATATATGTATTTTGACTTTCTTTATAACAAAACAAAGTTAGATTCCAAACTAAGGCGATGGTCATGGTCACGCTTTTCATCACCCAATCACATATTTTTCCCCGAAAGTTTAAGAAGCCGAGCTTTAGAATGAAATTTCGTCGCGTAGCTTGGCTTCTGATTCCTATGCTCTAGACTTACCTACCCTAATTAACATGCAACAGAATGCGTTCCACTGTTTATACTATTCGTACAGGCTTGGGATTGAATCGTGCATAAAGAATAAGGAATCCAAATTCATTGCATTGTGGCGCCGTTTCGTGAATAGCGTATCAGCTTAATTTTGACTGACTGAAACGTTTCAATCAACTGATTGATAAATAAAGACATTTGGAGGGCATCAGATTGGATTAATTGATTTAACCCAATTAATTAATTTTAAATACACTCTTATATAAGAGATTTAAGTCAATTAGTTGATTTTAGAAACGCTCGTATATAGGAGTGTTTTGATCATTTACTGGAAGTGTAATATAAAAACTATCGATTATACTCTTTAAGTTATTGGCATTTTTCTGCAATTAGTTTCTCTGCTAATGAAGCCATGCATAAACCATACATAAACGAAGCCAACATTCGTTAATGAAGTCATTAACAAAACCTACCCTTTAAGTTTATTCTACGAGGCCATGCATGTAATATGTTACCATGTTAGTGTAGATTAATTTATTTTGAATTATGCTACGTAACATGGACCTGGTTACTCTGGCATAATTTAAAGAAAGGTTGCAGCCATTCTTCAGAACTTGTGTTCATATATTTTTTTTTAAAGTCATACTCTATTAAGTCATTTTATTCGTAAACAGCTAATACTAAACAGATAATTTTATCAAATTTTTTTAGTAGACAGTAGATAGTATCTACTAGTTAAATCAGCTCATATAATTCACTATCAGCTAACTACCAATAGAATTAGTTAATAGCTAATGCAATTAGCTGATTATCAAATATTGTCTGTTTATAGTTTAATTAGAGATAATGATTTCAAAATTTAAGAAATAATTGTGTTGCATTAAAATATTTATTACAATTTTCTATTAAAATATAACAAACTCTCAATGTCATCAACAGTGGCACATTATCAATTTCAAACAAATTGAATCCTAATTAAAGTGTGCATGAGCATTAGCTCCAAAGTAGGTTTAAATATTTTTGTTCAATAACTATTTTTTGATATAGATAATCTATTAGAGATCATCGCTCTGGCAGTAGAAGGATAATGAAAGCAACACGACCCTTTGTGCACGAGTCGTATAGCATAAACTGGAGTCCCAATTGCAAATATATAATTAATTCTAGAGAGAGGATGCATGGGCATGCATTGCAAAGGGCCATTCATGCATGATTCACTCCTGTCTTTATCTTTGAATTTGGATTTTTCGGACTTTTTGTGGGTCGACGTAGGACTTCTTGTCCATCTATCGGTAATTGGGTCAGGAACATTTACTCCCCGATAGTCTTAGTCTATGAAGGCGGTAATTGGTGATATGACCTTGTACCTCTAATGAACTTGTTGAAATAAGATAATTTTTTAATCTTAGGAAATTGGATAATGGATTGAATATACCAAACTAAAACAAAAAACAAAAGGATGGAATTATGATTATGATTTATGATGTATTAGGTAATAGAATAAGAAGAAATATAGGCAAAATAAAATATATATGACTTTTGTTACTTATATATTTTATATGAAAATGAGTTAAAAAATATTTTCTACCTTTTTTTTTACAATTTATCGAAAGGGCATACTTTCGAAAGAATTGTTTAAAATAATATTTCATCATTGCTTATATTATTGCGTGGGATATATTGGATACATATGGTGATAGTGTTTTGAACGTTTTTTGGTCATACTCGTTATATTGACTGCTCTTATTATAATGATAAGATGAATCATTAGAAACCTAATATTGACCAACATGTTTATTAACGTGATAATACAAAAGTGAGTATTTTAATTATAATTTTAACAATTATATTATTATGTGATTTTTCAAGGGATACGCAAATTGTAGGTACCTTTTAGATTAGTAAAAAAATAAGTGTTAGGGTTTGTTCACAATAGATGAGCTAGTATATTTATTTATTATATAATTTTTGTATTAAGTGTAACGTGTGGTTTTTAAATTATACATCTGATATGATTACATATATAGTTGGATATTTTATGAAATTTGTAATGAATCCATCTCTAACGTTAATATTATTTAAATGTTGTAAATTGTGTGTTCGTTAATTAGGAAAATTATTGTTCAATTGTTTTTATGTCTTCTTAATTGTGTATTCATTAAGAAAAGTATTATTCAAATATTGGCACACTATATCTAAATCGACACATCATTTTTGATATCTCAACCTCGTCATGCGTATTGTCGTTGAGTGAAAATAACACCACAGGAATATTACTATCCTTTAAGACTTTGTGTATGATACGCATCGTAATGCTTGGCTTGAACTTGAAATTTTAAATGTCATAAAAGTAAAAAGAAGGATCCATTCTATTGTCCTAAACATGAGAAATAAAGTGAAATAGAAAGTAAACAAAATTAGGGATGATAATAAACTGACCCATAAGCCTAAATTCAATGATTCTTACGAGAACACAACAAAATCTTATAATGTGTTCGAATTTGGGGTTTGTTAAATTTTATTTGATATGACACAAATAAACTAAAACTAATTAGTGATAGGAGAAGTAACTTACTAGACTTAAATACATGTTTAAGGTCATATATTATTTCTATGTGGGACAAACTCTTATTTATATTTCAACATGCTTCCTTACGTGTGAGCTAATTCAAGGCCCAATACTTGATACAGTCCATTGCGTCGAGGTGATGAAGACTGATCTAAAAATAACTTACTCTGATACTATGTTAAATTTTATACTATTGGACTCAAATAAACTGAACACATACAAACTCAAATGAAATTTTATTATAAAATTAATTGGTGACAGGAGGAGTAACTTGCTAGACATGTGTGCATGCTCAAGGCTATTCATTCTTTCCATGTGGAGACAAACTTTGACTTATATTCCAACATATTAAAAGATTATGAAAATTTTTGTATTCAAAATATGTCATCTTTTTATGATTGAGAAAGATAGGATTTTTGAAGCATAAAGGCGTGCATTGAAACCAAACAATAATATTTGTTGTTGCGTAGCAAAGCATTAAGTGCGATAATCAAAACCAAAAAGATTTTGGAGAATTTAGCTTCATAAACAAAATAGCTAAGACAAAGATGAACGATTCAACAAGTGAAGGAGTGAATGATTCCAAAAATATGAGAGATTGAAACGTGTATGCTTGATATCATAAAGGATTCAACCGAAAATCATAAAGGAATTTTAAGATAAAGATGACATTATTTAGAAAATTAGGAAAATTTTGGTTATTTTAATTTTAGTAAATCAATTTCTATTTGTAAAATATTTTAATATAATTATATGTATTTCACATGTCTACTTATGTGCAAATTGATCCATTTACGCGTGATCTACACATTAAGATTGTTAATATTAAAATTAACGATAGCTTATATTTATAATAAATTAAAAATTTGAGTATTGATCGATATTTTTTATAGTTCTAATTAGTATTACAAAATAAAAATAATAAAATTTACCTTTTTAAAAATATTTTTAAAAATATTTTAATAAAATTTTAAATTCATAAATCAATTAAAAAGTTACAACAGCTTCATCATTATAAACTAATTTTTAGGCCAAAATTCTATTGGATTCTCCATTGTTATTTTGAAGATTCTATTTTCTATTTTGTTAGGATTTTAATTTGTTATATTTTGTATTTTAAGGACTTTTTAGAGGTATTTAATAATTTGTAACTTTTGTATAAGCTAAAATAAAAGAGATTTAATAAATTTTTTAAAATTTTCCTAATATGGTACAGTACTGGCAAATTCGAACCAACTGATCATATTGACAGGCCCAATACAATACATCGGTGTTTTCTGTCAACCACACTTTACAAGTATATTGGATGAGCCACGTCTTGTAAAGGCGATTTAGATACAAACTATAGTAAATTATAGGTGAGCAGATGAAATTCACGAGGCACAAAGCCATGATACATGACAATCTGATTTTTTTTTTCCTACTTTGTTGTGTCGGCCGACAGGTTTTGTCGGTTTTAACTCTGCATAAACATTTCCATTGGATACGCTTAAATCTCAGCATCTTCGTCCTCTCCCATTTTACTTGGAATCCTAATCCATCCCGTATGGTCTATTGGACTCCTAATCCATCCCATATATGGAAGATGCAAGTGCATGCATTTGGAGCTATCTTATCTGTCTCTAATAACAATAATAACAATTATGCCTCCCAAATTAGGATCATGTCCAAAAATTAAAATCCCAATTGTTCAATAAGATCGAAATTATCGTTTTCAAGCTTTCAATCAAAGAAATTAGGGCTGTTTGGGAGGGGCGCACACCATGCCCCGCACTTTCATTTTGTAATGATTTGGTGGTTGAAGCCCTTTGTTCATGCACTTGCAAATCTGCCCGTAGTACTATCGTTATAATTTGTGTACAAAATTATAAATGTCACCATCAGAATTCAGAAGCAATCAATTTAAAATAAAACATCGCATAAGATAAGACCCATGCAAAGCTTTTTATTCCTTTCTATATGCATGAATGTACAATATAGTCCTTTGAATGGTATATATACCATTAATTGGAGACAAATGGCAGAGGAGAATTGGTAAGAGATGATATGAAAGGACCTTAATACCAAAATACAAATAGGTAAATCTATATGTACGGTTAACTCATATTGCTTGAATTATTACTTGAATAAATGTTGTATTTGAATTCAATTGATGATTTTGATTCGGTTTGTGATTCATACTGATATATTGAAAATATAGTGGAATCTGTATTATATTCAGATTTTATAGGTTCTAAATTTTCTTGAATAGCCAATTGTAATATATTGAGTTTTTCTTTATAGTAATTGTTTTGATTAGTTTTACGTTTAGGGCAATTATTTGCATAATGTCCTTATTTTTTTACATAAACAACATCGACATAATTTTTTTTAGGACAATCATTTCGTTTCGGTTTGAATTGTTTATATTTGTATCTTCGAAATTGTTTTTTGTAAGGAATAAATGGTCATTTTTTATAATAATTGTAAGGATGCATATATAGATGCAGGAGCTACGGTTTGTATCGCCTTAAAACAATTATTAACTACATGGAAAAAACTAGAAAAATCCTTACAAATACATATAGCCGACGGAAGTTTTAAATTAATTTGGTATGTAAGCTATTATAATAATATTATAATAGAAAAATTTACATTCTCAGTACCTTCCATTTATCAACAACAATCAGAATTACCATTAATTTTAGGCAGTAACTTTTTAAAATTATATAATCATTTTTGCCAATATTTACATTACGTTACATTAAAAACTCCAAGTATTAAAACTTTAAATCAGAAATCAAATTCTCAAAATTCCTATATATCATACTACATTTCCTTTTCATGAATTGGATACTTAAATTCTGTATGATTAAACGTCCCATTTATATACTTGCAAAGTAAATGTTTCCTTTGAGTGGGTGGTTTTGCCAAAAGACAACTAGCCCATGTAACCATACTGGCATTAATTTGTACTAGCAGTGTATCCTTGGGAAGATAATTATAAAAAACTCAATGAAGTCACTATTGGTGATGCATATAAACTTCCACAAAAGATTATATTATCAATAAATTAAAAGGACATACATGGTTTACAACTTTATATGCAAAATCCGGATATTGGCAACTAAGATTACATGAAAATACGAAACCTCTAACAGCTTTTACATGTCCTCCTCAAAAACATTATCAATGAAATTTATTACCATTTGGTTTAAAGTAAGCACCAAGTATTTATCAACGATTTGTGGATAACAATTTAGAAGGATTAAATATTTTACTTTTGTTTATATTGACAATATTATAATCTATTCTAATGAAAATAAAATGGATCATTTAAAAAAGGTTAAAATGGTTCTTCAACGTTGTCAAGAAAAAGGATTATTTTAAGCCAAAGAAAAATAAAATTAGCAAAACAAAATATAGAATATTTAGGAATTGAATTTCAAAATGGATACCTAAATTACAACCAAATATCTTAAATAAAATTCACCAATTTCCCAATCAATTAACAAGTAGGACTCTTGTATAACAATTTTTAGGCATTTTAAATCATATTTCAGATCAAGAATTTTTTAGGGATTTAGCCAAAGAACGAAAACTTTTACAACTTAAATGCAGTACAAAATCACAATGGAAATGGACCACTGACGATACGCAAGTTGTTAAAAAACTGAAAACATTGTGCAAGGATTTACCTGTTCTTTATAATTATCTTCCCAAAGATACACTACTAGTACAAATTGATGCTAGTATGGATACATGGGCTGGTTATCTTTTGGCAAAACTAACCACTCAAAAGAGTATTTACTTTGCAAGTATATAAATGGGACGTTTAATCCTACAGAGTTCAGGTATCCAATTCATGAAAAGGAAACATTAGCCTATCTCAAAACTTTGAGAAAATGACGTATTGATCTATTACCTATTGAATTTATTATTCAAACAGATTCCAAGTATTTATGTGGATTTATTCGATATAATATTAAAACCAATTATAATCAAGGTCGTCTTATTAGATGGCAACTTGAACTCAATCAATATCAATTTATCATACAATATATCAAATCTACTGACAATTTTCTTGCAGATATTCTAACCAGAGAATGAAAGCAGTAATATTAAGTCTTGAATATTCATTAGCACAAAAAGAAGTTGAATTAATCAATTTACAACAGCAAGCTGGTACAGTCACCAAGGAGATAAATCAATTACGAACCACAATCCAATACAAATAACAGTACAACTACCATTCCTCTAATTACCCCTCAATAAATTACTCAAACAGCATCAATCCAACCAAACAATCCATCTGGATCCTAAAGACAAAAAGATGCATCCGAATCTAAAACCTATGTTATCTACAATAGACCAATGGCAGGATTATATGATGAATGGCATAAAGAAGCTATACACATCACCAGAAGGTCAGGTATTTCACATAAAAGCTTTTCCTCCAGAGCTGAAGCTGAAAAAGCTTTAGCAGACTTTAAATACCCCATTTTGAAACCTCAGTACAAACAAGTTTTAGACCATGTCAGACACAAAAATGAAGTCTTTAGGAAAACTCATCAATATGGATCGCATTAATTCAGTACCTTTAAAAGCCTTACAAGCAGAAGCCCATAAAATCACTTCGGAAATGTCCTATAACTATTTTCAATCATTAAACATATGGACTGAAGCCCAAAAGATTTTTCAATATTATCCTCAAAATTGAGAAAAGTATGGACTAAAAATAATTATTTTTCCATATGCTGATCCATTAACCACCTACCTATTTTTTCAAAGTGGACTCATTGACACTATCTACCTAACCAATTTGCACCTCCTCTCAGAATTCCCAGTTGGATTTATTCAAGCAGCCAAATATTATAAGGATCCTTTTGCCAAGGATCGAAAAATTTTTATCAAAATTTTCAACAGTTATCCCATTTTTAAAGAAAATAATACTATCAAGGATGCAGAAATAAAATTATCTCAAATTTCTTTTCTCACCATCAGAATTAGCAATGGCATTTATCCATCTATTGATGATCCACCACAACATACCTTCGAATGGGAGCTTATCAATCAATTCAATCTTCACTGCTTTGAAGGTGTATTCATCGAAGGATCTAGAATTACTGCGGAATCAATCATTAAAGCAATTATAAAGGAATTAATCAAGTTATGATTTCAACAAACAAAATTGCTATCACTCCAGATGCACTTCAGATCATCAAACAATTTTTAGTATCCTTTTCCTCTCTGGAAGGGATCTTTAATGATCTTTCTCCCTCATGGAAATATGCAATTTGCCATCAACTTCAAAATCATCCTTAACATAAATGCAAATACTGCCCTTCCACTCAAGAAGCACCTAAAGATGACGATGTTGGATCCATTGAAGCAATAATTGAAGAGCAATAATTGAAGAATAATTCAAGTAATTAGCCTCATGTAGGCTTCTCTCAACCTCATATAGGCCCCTCTCTTTCTAAAAGTTATGTAAATTATTGTATGATATTTTCTTTTCAGTAGTCAGGAATCTCCTTTTACTTTAAGTCTTATTTATCTTTTCTTTTCTTTATGTCATTTTAGATTCCTTTCCTTTTGTTTTTGTCGACTTCCTGTTTTGGCCTTTTCTTCTTTCTCGTTTTATATAATGTACCCTTCGGAGCCTTCAGAATTCATGAAATAAACTCTGTTTCTTCTTACCTTCTCTCAATCCTCTCTTTTGCCTGGTATTGGCTTCTCGAGGAAACGTAAAAGATATGAAACTAAGTTGCTTATTTCGTCACTTCTTTATATTGTCATTATATATTTAGTATTTAGCCAAATTAAGTCATGATTCTCCCCCTCTTTAGAGAACCATTCAACTTAGATTAACTGAAGAAAGATCCATAATTTAGTTCTTCCTTCTTTCAGATCGAAGCTCTAAATATGAGATATTTCCAACAAAAGCAATATTCAAGGAAAGTTATGATAGAGAAACTGGACTAAATCGCATTTTGACCAGATATCATGGATATAATAAACAAGCCCATAATTCACAAGATGCTAGATGCTATGCCAAAATGTATGAGACATCTCAGATGATTATCTACATTAATCAACTCAAAGACATTAACAAAGAAAATAAAAAGAATTATACTTTTATGATAAACCATCTTATCGATTAACTCTAAAATTCTTGAGCCATGATTATCCAACTTGTTTTATTTTATACTATTCTTACTATACTTTATGTTCAACCATTTATATTTATTCTTTTTATCTGTTTATTATGTTTACATCCTGTCGAATTATTACAATTTTTATATGCATGTTTTATTAATGGATTTAGTTATCAATTTCGAAAATATTTATGGTGTAAATTTTTTCATCTCAATTTCGCTACCACCTATGACATCTATAGTTTATATTAAATAATGACAACATCTAATTGTGCTATTTGTAATCAGTTAATAGAACTTATCCAATATAATAAACAGTTACAAAATCAATATTATAATGAATTCAAACATTTTGAAAACTGCTGTAATTATGTTCAATTTGTCATCTCAAATGCTCAAATCTTACAGCCAATTAAAGATAGATTAGAGTTAGCTCAACAATTCTATACTTTTTATACACGCGAAGTAAATCATTTAGAACGAACATTAAACGATCATCAAATAAGTACTCGTTATCATTAAATCATTAAAATGACTGAAATAATTGATCAAAAGCAAGACTCAACTATTTTAGACATTGATAATTTAGAATTGACAGAATCTTTAGAAACTTTTCATATTAATACATTATTATCTAATGATAAACAAAAACATATTTCAAAAACTCAGCTAAACTTAAAATCAGGTCAAGATATTCAGCATTCTTTATCTCAAAATCTTATTAATCGCATAAATAATATTTATTTTGGTAAATTAATTCATGAAACTCCTACAAGTAGTGATATCCGAGTAACACTCCTAGAGTTGAAAGCTCCTCAGAAAGAATAATCTTCTTTCTGTCTACACTCACAATTTGTTCTCTCTCCCCCTCCTCCTGCCTCTCAACCCCCTAGTCTCGAAAACCATTTTGTTTTGCCAACTTAACTACTAACTAACAAACTAACTATCTCCCATCTATACCTTCTTTCTTTCTCCTCGAGTACACTTTATTGGATATGGGTCCCTCTCATATGGAGGGACTCCATGTCCACAATTGCAGCACCGAAATCGGTGCCGCATGCTGTTTTTGTTGAATAGATGCATGCTGCTTTTGTTGAATAAATGGAAGAAGATAGTTGCCAAGACAGCTGTCTCACGTAGTGGAGTGCCTATATAAGGCACTCCCTGCTTCATAAAAAAAATACAAAAGGAAAAATAAAATGAGCAAAATGGACACAAAATATTTAACGTGGTTGACCCTTAACTTTGGGCTACGTCCACGAACAAAACTCAGAATAATTCTTCTACTATTACAAATAGTAGGTATATAGAGATAAATCCAAAATAGTAGCTCACAAGGTGTTTCCCAACCTAAAAATACTAACCTCACTATTTTGTCACTTACCAACCCTTTAGGAATATATTTCCTAACTTCAGAGCATTTGGTTTGCTCTGATTTTCCTTCTGTATTTTTTTCTTGTTTGATGAAGCAGGGAGTGCCTTATATAGGCACTCTACTGCGTGAGATAGCTGCCTTTGTAGCTGCCTTCTTCCATTTATTCAATAAAAGCAGTTTGTGGCACTGATTTCGGTGCCGCAATTGTGAACATGGAGTCCCTCCATGTGAGAGGGACCCATATCCAACACAAGGCTATACTCTTTTCACCTTTAATAAACAAGGAACTCAAATTCACTGCAATGAGGCTACAAGGCTAGATCCATCGCACTTCAAGAAGAGTGTGGTAAATCAAAACTTTTCAAATCTTCTTTTTCTTCTTTAGAGGCCAGAGTTTCAAAACAAGCTAAGAAGTAAAAACCCTTTGCATATAGAAGTTAGATTGCTCGAACTACCAACAGAAAATTGTAAAATGTCTTCTCTTCCAACCAAAAGGCCACCAACAGCGTATACATATACTTGAAATTAAATTCCATGAAAATTGATTCCACATTAAAAGGTGGCATTCCTAAAGATGCTTAAATTCAAATGTTTTGATAGTTAGACGAAGTTGAAGACAGTAGAACATAACTGAAAAAAATGATTGTGAAAGTAAAATTAATAAACAAACAGCTTATCAGAACTTAAACTCGGATAAACGGCGAATGAAAGGCTTGAACTCATTAGAACCTTTAGTTGGCAAAGAAGCGCCATCAAGAGCTTCTAGCTCAGGATCCACTTTAGCTGAAAGGAAACCAATCAACAGATCAAGAAATAGATCCTTAACCCATACGAAACAACGTAAAACCCTTGAACAGAGTAAACTCTTAAAATGTAGAACATGGCCACCACCAAGGTCCCAACCCACCTCTCCTGTAACATCCCGTTTTCATACAACGGGTTAAACCATAGAAACTGGTACACGTGAGATCAATCGGAGAAATGAAGAAAACACGTCTCATGTTCATGCATTATATAATATACATATACACGTGAATAGTGATTTTTGCACATAAAAAATGACTGTACATGCATTCATGACATTTCCCGGTATATTGTGAATAAATATGATTGTTATAAAAAATGTGATTTGTTTGTGTAAAAATTTAATTGGAGAGGGTTAATGAGGTTTGAGAATTTTAGAAATTTTTCTGGAAATTTTCGAGGAAATTTTTCGGACTAGGAAAATGCCAAGCGACAGGTTGATTGTGTACCGGTAGTGGAGCTGACTGTCTAATGGCACTGAAAATTTAGATAAATGATTGTAGGAGTTATTATTTTGAGCCATTGGAATTTTGGGAAAATTTGGACTAGAAATTGAATTTTAATTGGAAAGAAACTAAGTGAAGGCTTAAGCTTATGACATGTGGCAACTGACACATGTCACTTGCCTCACATGCCATCTTTGATTAATTAAAAAGCTTTTTTATTCCTTCTTGGTTCATCTTTCACGAAGCTTCTCTTCATATAAAGTGATTTGGTGTTTAAAATTAAGAATTCTCCATCCCACGTAGCTCTCCTCTCCTCCTTCTTCTTCGATGGTTTCTTCTACTTGATATACCTTCATAACTTATATCTTACTTGCTTTCTCTTCTTTTGTTCACCAAAAATCCAAACCTAAGCCTTGAAGGGTGATGATCGTGTGTGGAGAAGGGAGGTAGAGGGTTTTTGGTTTTGGAAGATTAATAGGTAAGAAACATGTTTTATATTATGGTTTTAGAGTTAATTCAATTATTTGTGATGTTTGTTCATTTAATTGCATGAAATTGTGTTTGGTGTATATGGGTATGTTATTTTCTTGGTTGATTGATGATTAATGAGGTAGAAGTTAATGAATGATGTTGAAATAGGTAAATTGAGTAGTTTGGATTGATTTTAGTGAATAAAGATAAGAGGATATTAAAGGAAGATGATTGAGTGTATGTGCTGCAATTTTGTGGACTAAAGTTCAAGAATAGGTTGTGAGTTAGTTATGGTGGATATATAAAGTGAATTGAGTGAGAATTGGTTTAGAAATGGTATGGAAGATATAGAATGTGAGTTAGGATAAAATCTGGAAATTTTGTGTTTGTATATGTTTCAATGTTTCTGCCATAACTTTTTATGTGGATGTGCAATTGAGATGCTTTTTGGATTGAATTAAACTTGAGGAGTTTGGCTACATTTCTTGGGAAGGAAGTGATATTTAATTTTGGCTTGAAGAGTGCCAAATTTGGACTTGAATGTGAGAATATGTACAGCAATGAACAGTAGCTCGAGAATTTAGTGATCTGAAACTTTGGAAATTAATTTGGGTTGATTTAGACAGATTTTGCAAAATTGGTCTTCATGAAAGTTGAAGATTTTCTTGTTAGATTTCTATCTCCATAAAGTATGACATTTTGCGATATAAATATTGAAAGTTATGATTTGTTGAATTTCGGATGTATTTTAAAGATTAAGGTGTTTTGTGTGTGAAAATGTTCATAAGTGTAGGTTTTGTGAATATTGTG
>JANZXR010000172.1:48949182-48972489 GCA_027575705.1 Erythroxylum echinodendron | reverse complement strand
ATATTTTAAATATCATAAAAGGCATTTTATCGAACACTTCATACGCAATATGTATAATCTCAATATAACCAAACATTTACATTTAACACTAAAAATATGCTTTTTTGGCCTCAATAATACACTTATAAGAGAGGTTACCTCAAACAACACATGATGAGTAAGACAATAATTGAAAAACGCGAGAGAAGGAGTCAGAAAACTCTTCACCGAATGGTTTGTGAGGAGAGGAGAAATGAAGGCACGAGGAGAAGGGAGGGGGTCAGCGCCTGACTTATAGGTGTTGGATTACCGACGGAACAGAGCATTCCGTCAATAATCTAGGTTTTCAGATTTTGCAACCGTTGACAGTTACTGACGACGAAGCCCATTCTGTCGGTAAAAGAGCAGCAATTTAATACTGTGGAAACTCAAATACCAACGGAATAATAATTCCGTCGGTACTCTAGTTTTTCCTGCTGACAGTTGCCGACGGACACAACATTCTGTCGGCAAACTAGGTTTCCTGGAAACATTTATCGATGGACACAACACATTTCGTCGGTGATTAACGCTTATCATTCGTCTTCATCAAAACGATAACATTTGTTAACAATTTGCCGATAGAACGAGTGTTCCCGTCAGTAAATAAGGTAGCAGATATTGCGACGGAACATGTTTCTACCGGTAAATGATAGCTTTATTCCAACAGTAAGTTAACCATCGGTAAAGCGGCGTAGCAATTAAATTGCAGGAATGGTTCCCGCATTTTTTCCCGATGCCGTGAGTTTTGGCGTTGCTATATACCGTTAGAGATTTTGCGCGAAATTTTCCCTACAGTATTACCGACGGATGTATTTTTCGTCACTAAATCACCCTATTTTTCGACAGAATTTTTACCTGCCGTCGGTAATTAGAGATGGAAATCATTCCATCGGTAACATTCCGAAGCTATTATGTTATTTTCTTGTAATGGATGTTTGGAATACAATAATGAACTTAGAATAAGTCTTTAACTTGAGCATTTTAGATCTTTCTCTTGACCTTTCTTCCATCACCGCATATTGAGAGTTAAAGAATCTTTAAGACTGACTATGTAACAGGAGTTACAATTCCTAACCGAAATTCATTGTAGTTCTTTCAAAGTATATTATCATATGTTAGGTCGATAACTTATTTATCTGTTATTTGGTGAATTCTAACAAAAACTAAGAAAATGTTTGCTTCCTTTAAAAGTTCTTCCACTATCAGGTTATATACTAAAAAAAAAGTTAAGCCTCTCAACATCGATATATAATGGACTATGATATGGAAGAAACTAAAAGCAAGAATCTTCTAACAATAATTCAAGAGCTAATTAAAGAAAAATAAAAAACCTCAAACATAATGAATACAATTTTAATCAAGAATTTCATAAAGTTAAGCAGATGGTGGCAAATTTGGGAAACTCATTATTGTTACAAAAATTTAAAGTTAGCTTTTGGAAATAACCTCAAGCTAAAGAGAACCAAGTTGCATGCATTAATCAATTAGGTGAAATTTAATCCTTTAATTAGGACTAGTTGTAAACTTCTCTATTTTGTTGGTTGTTTGAAGCAAGTTTTAATCTATTTAAAACCCTCAAAATACTACAATCGCATAGGTCACGAGTGTAATATGAGAGGTGTCGATCCCTCAGGAGTTGGTGAACTAATCGAATTATAAGTTATCTAAGGCCTAAAGGATAATTAAAATGAAATGCAAAACTAAACAGAAAGGTAAATATGAGAATATGGAATGATAGAAACAAGATTTCTATATCAAGTAAGGAAATTAAATTGAGCACCACCAATTTGACAATTGAAAATCCATAAAGAAGAATTGACTGATTATGAAGGAGGGGGATTTATCCTATCATCAATGCTAATCTATTCACTTTTGTGGTAATATGGTATTGGTTCTAGACCATCTAGGGGTAGATTACTCTCTCTTGAGTTCTAATCACTAAGCCTTAATTGATAATCCCTAATTAAGTCGACTAACTAAAAATGTAATCTCTCAATTAACGATCAGCCTACAACTAAATTAGTTATTAAGTGTTCTAATAAACAACTGGGTCCTCATACGGGATCTCTCTTCGTAAAAATTAATGATTTGATTAATCGTGTGATCTATCGAGTCGTTTAACTATCATTAATCCAAGTCAATCATTTTTATTCGGTTCGCCCTCTCAGTTTATTATCAAAAGAAGAAAGTACCACAATTAATCACAATACCTAATCAATTAACACAAAAGGTAACTAGATTAATATTGAATCAATTAAAAATCCCTAAAGAGTTTAGAAAATCATCCAATACAAACCCATCATCATTATCACTTTCATCATATAAATTCAAAGAAAGAATAACAAGATGAAATGGAAATGTCACTTGGAAAGGATAGGGATGGTTCGAGAATGTAGCAGTTATAACAACCCACTCCTCTCTCCTCTTCTTCCTCTTCTCTCTTCTTTCTTGAAGGCTTTTTAAATGTAGCAAAATGGAGGCTCCTTCATGGCTTCATCATAATGCCTTTTATCGGCTTTTCTAATTGGAACAACCCTAGGGCTTTTTTTAGAGTTTGAAAGGTCTAAAAAGTACCTCAAAAACTCAAGTCGGGAAGACTATCCGCGTGTTATGTCGCAAAGGCAATGATCGTGGCCCCCTGCATCTTGTTCGGTCATGATCATGGCTTATTGGACATGATTATGGCCCCAGATTTAGATCCAACCCTTCTTTTTAAGTTATGATCATAGCACTAATTTCGGTTCGACCCTTCTCCGTTATTCAATACTTACCCTAAAACACTAGCAAATGCATCAAGATACCTCAAATATATAAAATTGAAGCTCAAAAGCATACTATAACCTACAAAATGCTTAAAACACAAATATCTACTAATACAATTCTAACCTAAACACGCGCTAAACAATCAAATTAATAATTAAATACAAACTAAACTACCCACAAAAATATGATGCAATCTACAACTATCATTGGCATTTTTATTTTCGAGTGGGACTCAGAACCCAGAACTTTTATTTATAAATGTTGATCTAAAGTTAATTTATTTTAAGAATTCAGTCTTATTATGTGATCCTTATACTTTTCAAATAAGTTGGTACATAAGGTTTTAAATAATTTACATTAATAAAATTCCTATGAGGTTCCCCTTTCAAACTAGATATCTAATAGGCGTTACCATTTAAAACTCTATAAATTTTAAATAGTTCTTTCCAATTTGATGACCATTTACCCCATTATTTTTCTTTTTATCCCAGGTGGTAGGCTCAATTTCCACACTAGTTCCTCTTCTTAAAATTCTCACTTAAAAATTTTTTTATCATAGAATTTTGTCACCTTTCCTTTTTGAATAATCTTATTAGTCAAAGACTCCAGTTGTACTTCATTTAAATCTTTTAGATCCATTACCATTGTTTTTGAATACTCATAAGTCCCTAAAGCGTTAGCTTTTTTCAGAGATGGAACCACTATTTTCATAAAACTGACAACATTATGTCAATATGTCATCCTAAATAGGCTAACTCTTATAATGGTATGCTTATAAATACGATACACTTACAAGGTTTTAGACAAAATTCTATATCATTCTTTTGGATTACTTTTTAACATTTTCTCTACAATCTCAATAAATTTTTTGTTAGATGTTTTGGCTTGACCATTAGCCTGAGCATAATACGGAGTCAAATTTAATAATTTCATCCCATAATCTACATTAAACTCTTTAACTTACTGGACTATAAACATAATTACTTAATTCCTTGTGATTCGCTGAGGAATTCAAAACTAATGAATAATATGTTATTTGATAACTTTAACTACATCCAGTTGACCAACTTTCTTTAAAAGGTATGCCACCACCCGTTTAGTAAAGTAGTTTGTACCTAAAAAATAAAATTACGACCTTTTAGGGAAGGTAGATATATCTTCCCAATGAGATTAATGGCCCATCCTCTAAATGGCCATAATTTAAGTATATAATGTAACTCAGATGCAAGAATTCTTTGAATTCTTCCATACTTGTGACACTATTTACATCCTCTAGCATATGATATGTCATCTTTCAAGATACTTGGTCAATAATATCTATGGCAATGTATACGCCATCTCATCATTATTTTAGACTAATGCCCTCTTCATACTTTATGTATTTGTCACATTACTATTAATGTCTCAAGAATCCTAAGAAATCTCAAAATAATTTTTTCATTACCTTGACAAAGCAGATTTCATTTAATGAACATAAAATTGAGTGTGTGTTACTTTGAACGACATTTAATTTCCTTACTATTTCTAAAAGGTCTTTTATTTCCATCCTTCGATTATGTTTGATTTCTTTATCAATATTAAAGATGTCTAGTGAAATTCCTCTCTTATATATAGATGGGTGAGACCTTTGTTGTACCACAATACACTTTTAGATTATGTCTTAGGACATTTTCAATGTGGATGCTATTTGTGAAAGTTTATTTGCCTCCTAATTTTCATCCTATGGAATATGTTGAAATTCTATATTATCAAAGAATTATAGCAATTGTACAGTGGTAGTATAATAAGGAGTAAAGCTAAACTCATGCACTTATATTCCCCTATCACTTAGCATAATGCTAATTGTGAATCTCCCTTTATTGGAATTTGTTTAGCTCCATAATCAACTAAAATTTCTAGTCTAATTACTAAGCCTTCATATTCTGCTTGATTATTGGTATATAGAAAGTTCATTTTGAGGGAGAGAAGAGTTTTGGCTCAATTTTGTACATTTATAACTATTCCAACACCAATAGACCTATCAAATTTAAACTCTATGGCTTTTTCTTACAATTAAGGGCTAAGTGTCCCAAAACCTCCTGTACTTTGAAAAAGGGATGACTAACTAAAAAGTTGTAGGATAATATATCAAGTTGAAGTCTATAAGAGCCATAAGTTATTTCCCAATATTTATTGGGAGGATTGACTTATTCAATATGTATTTTATTAAATTAGTCTATGAAATCACAAAGGCTTTATTTTGCAACAAATAATGCCTTAATTTTAGACAAGAGAAATAAAACTCCAAACATAACTTAACGATGGGTAAGTACTTCTTTTCTATTGGCGAAAGAATTTTTCCTAAATAATAAATAATTTGTTCATAATTAACATCAGATCTCTAATAGATTCCTTCACTAAAGAGATATACACCTTTAATAGATTCCTTTTCAAAGGGTACAAATACTGGGGGTTTGGTTAATTATTCCTTACTACTGTCAAAAATTGCCTATTATCTTTCCTCCCAGTTGAGTTACTATAATTTCTTTAACTTAAATAAGTCTAAGAATTCTTTTTTTTTTCTTTCCATATTACTAATAAATCTTCTTATTTAGTTCACTTAACTTAAAAACCTCTAAAGATCCTTCTTATTCAAAGTTAGTTTTTTTAGAATGGATTTTTCTTTATTCTTATACAATTTAATTCCTGTATTGTACACTAAAAACCCTAAGAAGTTTACTGATCTTATTTCAAAAACACATTTTAAGGATTCAACTTCAATTTATGTATTCTCATTTTATAAAAAGCTTCTTGTAGATTTGGGTATGATTTAATATTGTTCTTTGACTTTAAGTCAATAACATCAATGTAAACTTCCAATATACACCCTATCAAATAATGAAAAGTGGCATTTATAGCCCTTTGATATGTGACACCTACATTATTTAGACTGAAAGGCTTTACAACCCATTTAAATGTCTTAATTGACCTTAGACATCTAAAAGTTTTTTTAGAAATTTTGGTTATAATATGCGAAATGATCCATGAAAGAGAATAAAAAAAGTCCAGTCGTCATATCTATGAAAGAATCTAAAGTCAGAATCATATATGCACCTTAGGAGTGGCTGCATTTAAATAGCTAAAGCCTATGAAAATTCTTATTTTTCATTTTTCTTAACTACAGGCACAAAATTAACCAACCACTCAATATAGATGATCTAACATAACTAGAATTATATAAATTTTCAATTTCCCTTTGAACTTTAACTCAACTTCGTTTGACCATTGTCAAGGAGGTTGACGATGAGGATGGAATTTTGGTTTTATTATAATTATGTATTCTACTAATTTTCTACTCAATCTTGACATTTCAATATAGTCCCAAGAAAAACACTCTTCAAATTTTTTAAAAAGTTCCATTAATTCCAACTTTATCTTCCAAGTCTTTATTAATAAGACTCCACATAATTCTTTAAATTGCAAAAATTCACTTCTTCTAATGAATCTTGATTCTGACCTTTATAATCATTGAACTAATCAGGACTGGATTTCAACTCTTGTACTCCATCATCGATCATTTATGGTTCCTCGTTTGTTTCAAAAACTAGTTATGCATTATCACATCTATTTATTTCTTCTGAATTCTCTAAGATTTGCTACATTTGATATTTGATTTTTGTAGCTATAGTTACTACCCATTATTTTTATGAGAATTCACTCATTAAACTCCTCTATAATAGGAACCTTCATGGTCTTAGGAACAAACATAATGGTAGTTGTTTTTACGAATTTTTATTTATCTTTATCTATCCATTTCCTTTTTTATATTAAGATGACATTTGAATTTGCACCAATTTTACATGATCTTTAAAGAATGGTTTTGAGGTTTTCTTGTGATTGAGTGTGTGCTATTGCCCCTCTTTGTTTTCCAAGTGTTAGTGAATTTGTAATCCTTTCAACGTTAATCAAATTTTCCATAAATACCTATTTCCCTATGTTGTAACTAACTACTTGCCACTATTCATGCCCTGGAATTATATAACTACGTAACTTCCTAACTTCTAGTCCATTCCCAAGTTCTTGTTAACCTTCTTCTACTATTTTCTTAACTTCCACATTATGAACTTTTGCCTTAAGTAACTTCATAACTTCTAGTCCACTCCTATGTTCCTGTTAATTGTCTTCTACCATTTTCTCAACTTCCACATTTTCTACTTCTACCTTAAATAACTTCATAAATTCTAGCCCACTCCCTAATATTTTAGCTAACTACTACCTTGCACTATTTTTAAAAGAACACGTCAATTATGTATTAACTATCTAGAATTCTCAAATCTTGAACTTCTCAACTAATCCCTATATGCATGAATTCTCTATCCAAATGACTTCTAGGAATTTTACTACTTAGGTCCCTTTAACTCCTCAGGTAAATGGGTTGAATTACTTTAGTCTATCAATAATATTGTATTAATTTTCATTAATAGTCAGAAAGTTCTTTTATATCACATTATATATATATATATATATATATATATATATATATACATACACACACACACACACACACACACACACACACACACACACACACACACACACACACACACATACACACACACACACACACACACACAATTTTATTCAAAAGCTAAAAAATTAAATGTAAAATATTATAATTTTATCAAAATTAAACTCATTTATAAGAAATACTATTTCATAATTTTTGGGATTAAGGCACTTGATATTACACTATATAAAATAAATAATTGCTAAATAAAAAATACTTCAATACTTGAACTAAAATTTTACGAAATAAGTCGAAAAGTAACTTTTCACCCTTAAGGAAAATGTAAATGAAGAGATGATAGCTTCTTTTTTATTTTTTCATTTCTTTGTCCTAAATGATATTTTTGTTTATCAAAAAATATTAAAAAGGAGAGTAAGACTCAATCTTATAGTTTTACAAACATTTTAACTATACTTCCAAATTATTGTTTTTCATTATCTAATTTTACCAAAACTTGGTTGAAGTTAGAAGCCCTTGTAATCCTTAAAATTTCTTTGCATTTGAAAATTTACCTTATCTATTTGTTGCTAAAATTTTAGGTTGTTTATGTTTAATTTAAAAGAAAATTAACATTATGTTTGATATACTAAAATTTAATACCACTTCTCATAACTCACTATCCTTGTCTGTAAAATATTTAACTTAAAAGGTGAAAATAATTTAAATAATAAAAGGCATTATGAAGTCTTCCAAAAAAATATGGTACCTATAAAATAACTAACATACAAATAAAGTCAAGTTAAACTACTTTGTTTGCCTTTTTTTTAGGAGATTCCTAGGAAAATATATAATAGATAATGATTTTTGATTAAAATAACACGAACTACAATATGAATCACAATATACAATTAGCTAAATATTTTTTATTGTAAATAACAAAAAACCTTTGTGGAAAAATCGTAAGGTATCGTAACAAATGGACTAAAGGATCATAATATGTTTTCTATTTAAAATATAAATCAAATAAGATATTGGATTGAGTAACTTATATATGACCTTTTATATATCATAAAATAAATTATCGGTAATTCTTTATAATAATTTGATACGTTCAGTCAAAGTTATGAAATCGCATTGGAACTTGTATTAGTATTAGTATTAGTATGGTACAACACTAGTATCACTTGATACTAAATTTCAGTTCATCCTTTAACTTTATGTAATTAAAATTTAATAATCTATTATGAAACTTATCTTTTAGAATTTATAAGTCATGAGAAATTATTTAGGGAGTTAACATTAATAAAAGTTTGAATAACTAAAGACAAAAGAATATATATTACATTATATAGTCATTTCAATAATTTAGCCTTTATTTTTAAAAAACTATAATAAGATAAATATAGTATAATAACCATCTCTTTTATCAATTTTTTAGCTTAAGGCTTTGTATTTAATTTATAAACATATTTAAAACCAACATAACTCCCTTCCCCTAATATAATTTTGTTAGTTCCCAAATTTAATTCTCTTTAAAAGTCTTTAAATTTTCTTCTATTATATAAATATAATTTCTATCTTTTAATGCTTCCATATAAGTAAAAAGTTACTCTCAAGATCATTGATATAGGTTTTACTAAACATAGAATTTGTCACCCCTTACACCTAAGCTAACCATAATTACACCCAAAGCAGTAGTCCAACCTACTTTAGAGATTAAAAGTGCAAGAAATTGTAAGACCCCAAACCTTTCCTTTCATTGAATATAAATTTTTATTTTCAATGAATAGTATTTTCAGATGAATAGTGAATCTGAGTGAATAGTAATTTTTGGGGACATAACCTCAAAATATTGAAAATTATCCGAAATAAGTATTAGAGTCTAATGATATTGAAATGGATCGAAAATAAGCACGATAGAATGGATTTCGGGAGTTTTAGAAGTTTAGGACTAAAATGCCCTTTTGGAAAATAATAAACCCATTTTAATTTTTTTTAAAAGCATCCAATCAGTAAGTATTGATGATAATTAGAGTATTTCATGTTCAATTTCATAGTAAGAGGATTACAAAATATTTTCAGAACTTAATTCGATTAGATGGTGAATTAAACACATAAAGGGAAATTTGATTTTTTTGATATAAAAGTCAGTAGATTAATGAGTCATTAGAGCGGACTAATAGGAAGGTGACATATGGAATGCACCAAAGGAGTATGAAAAGCCAAAAGTAAGACAAATTTGCTTCATTTTATTATGTAGCCGTGAGAGAGCAAAATAAAAGAAGAAAAAGGAGAGAAACCAAGGTGGCCAAGCTTGAATGGAAGAAAGGTGCAGCCATTTTTTGTGGGTTTTGATGGAGATTTGAAATCTTGATCAAGTAAAGGTGCTCATTAAATACCCAAGAGATTGGAAGATAAATTGGTAAGTTTTCTTAGCTTAAATTTCTAGATTTATGGATTTTGTGTGAGATGGATCTATTTAAGATGAATGGTGATTTTTGACTTGCCATGGAGTAGATAGTGAGTTTGGAATCATTTAAAGGTTGAAACAAGAAAATAAATCAAGAAAATCAAGATAAGAAGAAATAAAAAAGAATTGAAATAGAAAAGTTTGATGTAAGATATGTTAAGTTTAGCCTTGAAGGTATTTTTAGTATGAAGTATGGTTATGAAGCAATAATCATGTGAATGTGATTAAATATGGTCATTAAGTTTATTTGTGGCATTGAAATTGTTAAATGAAGTGTCATGTTATTATTTAAAAAATTATTATATGGTATGTATATGAAAATCAATGGAGTTGAAATGGTTTATGATGTGTTAAATGATGTTTGGTATGAATCCTAGGTAAATTATGTGGAAAATTTGAAAAGAAATTGAAAGGATATATACATATATATATATATATATATATATAATGAGGACAAATTGACCCCTAAGAGGAAATGTAGTTATTGGTGGGGTTTGTTAAAGTTGACTATGGTTATGGCGATTTAATTGTGTGAGATAGTGTTTAGACGAAATTGATAAGTTAGGATGGGTAAAGAATGGTATTTAACTAACTTTTAAAGTTAGACTTTGAAACAGAGAACAATAGGTTAGCTTATCGAAGTAACCAGACATACGATTAGTGTACACATTACACAATTAAATACTAATCTCAAATTCGGTTAAACTCAATATATAGTTTTAAATGCTTCATTTCCTGATTTGGAAATAAATTCCTGAGCGAAATGTGCTTTGTGTAGGCAAAAGAGAGGCACTGAATGCGTAAGTTTGCTTAGCAATAAGTTAGCAAAACAATAAGTGTATTTTAATTATTTTATATGAATGAATTCTTTTCAAATGAATTGATGATATGTGACTTTATATTGTATGATTATAAGTTTTATATGACTGATACATTACAAATGAATATTGCTAGTGTAAGTGTCTGTTTTAGCAATTTATTAATTCAAGTTTGGAAGTTGAATTTTATACAATTTGAAGTTACATTGAAATTGTGTTAATGGTGGATAAAAAGGAAATGAATTTTTAGCCTATAGTACACCATTACGTTTTTCATATGTTATTATACAGATATATAGTGGTTAAACTCGTGCGGGTAATTGATTTAAAATGAGCTTCGTAACTAGTGGTTAACCAGTTATAGGTAAGCGATGTAGAACCAACTCTGTAACTAATAGTTAACTAGTTGTGGATAAATGATGTAGAACTAGCTCTATAACTACCAGTATATAGCAATCAACCTAGTATGAGAAAGCAATACAGAACTAGCTTCGTAACTACTAATGTATGGCGGTTAACTTAGTATTGGTAACTGATATAGTTCCAGCTCCATAACTAGTGATTAACCAGTTGTGGGTAACTGATGCATAACCAACTTCGTGACTTTATGCCTAAGGGTACCATACGAAAAAGAAGTTAGTGGTGGGCTATGCCATATAAGAAGTTCAAGAAAATAATGATACTGCCACAATTTACTTTAAAAGTAACTTGAGAAATTGATGTTAGAAAGCATTTATGTTTTATATTGTTATTCTATCATAATAAATGAAATGAATTTGTTTTAATCATTTTTATATTGCTTTAAACTAATTTAAGTATTGAAACATGTGAAAAATACTAGTTTTTGAGCAAATAAAAAACAATTACAAATCACAACCACCACCATTAGTGAAGGATAATAGTTATTTATAACTCTGATTAGATTAAAGTACTGCAGATGTAAAGCTCAATGCAAGGAATTCATCTGCATATAGAGAATGGGGAATTGGGGAAGCTCTATACCAACTTTATATATGGATCGAACCACCAATTTCTGAGGGAGGATTATAAAAGGAGCTTACCAATCTTAGTTCACTAATTTTAATTCCTTGTTCGCTCTTGGGTGACTTTAACTGCACTGTCTACAATTATGAGTCTTGGGGAGTAAGAAGCAATCCCAAACCAAACAAGGAACTAGGATCTTATTTATCCTCAATATAAATAAATGACTTAGGCTCCAGTGGATTCCTCTTCACTTAGACAAATAAGTAAGAGGCATACTGGAACATTAGGAGGAAGCTAGACATAGGTGTAGCAAACCAAGAGTGGTTTCAATAATTTCCAAACTGTAAAGCCCACTTCCATGAAAGCTTACATTCTGATTAATGTCCCATCATTATCCAAAATCTGAGTAAAGTAAGGAAAGGAGCCTCCCTATTCAAAAATTTCAATTATCTAATAGAAAATTAGGAGTTTAAAGAGGGGATCTAAAAGAGAATTCAAAATCATGTCTTAAGGCACAAATTCTTTCAGCCATATAAAAGTTTATAGGCTATTAAGGCAGGATTAAAGAGTCTACATTTAAAGGTAACTCCTGACTACAAGAATAAAACATAAGAAGTCAAAGAAAAACGCAAAAGTATATAAGGTAGACTCTATAACAATCTTGGTTGTAACATACTAAAAGGACATGAAAAAGAAGCCCAAGACAACTACTTGGATTCCCTTAAAACTCCATCCTAAAATAGAAATCTAGGTTTACTTAGCTAAAGGATGGGGATATAAACTCACTCTAATTCCATAGGAGTCTACTTTCAAGAAGTAACAGGAATAGGATTCACTCCACTTAGGATGAATCAGGATCCTCTCTCTCTCTAATCAAGAGGATATCCTTTGTTACTCTAGAAGCTATTTTATAAGAATCTTAGGAATTAAATTAATTATATCTCCTTCACACGCTCTGGATTCTCTAACTTAGAATGCATTATCCCTGTAGCAATGTGAGGATCTGAGTAAACCTATCCCTATAGAAGAAATTAAGAAAGTTATAATGAGCATTAGTCATAACAAAGCTCCTGAGATAGATGGGTTCAATGCTCACTTCTTCCATAAAGCTTGGAGTCTAAATAGGAGAGATGTTAATGAAGCAATTGAGGTATTATTCTCTATAAGTAAACTTCTAAAAGAACGGAAACTTCTAAAAGAATGGAACAAACCATTGTTATTTTTGTTCCTAAAATCCCCAATCCCAACTCTTTCAAAGATTATAGAATAATATTTTATTACACTACTTGTTACAAAATTGTATAAAAAATCCTTGTTGAAAAGCTAAAACTAGTATTGCCTAAAATTATAAGTTTTTCCCAAGTTAATTCCATGGCAGGCAAATCAATTAACAATAATATTCTTATAGCTTAGGATCTATTTAAGCAATATAATGTTAAAGGTGGAGGGAAGCAATGTGCCCTTAAAATTGACATTAATAAGGCATTTGACTCAGTAGACTTACAATTCTTATTAAATATTTCAATGAAGATGGTTTTCCTAGATTGATACATCACTTGGATCAATGCATACATCTCATTTATCTCTTATTATATGGTTGTTAATAGGGAAACACCCAAAACTTTCCAAAGAATGAGAGGACTAAGGCAAGGGGACCCCTTATCCCCTTACCTATGCACTATAACTATAGAGTTGCTATCTAAAATTCTCAACAAGGATACTTTAAGGATCAACTGTTTCAAATTTCACAAAAAGTGTGATCAATAAGGAACTGTTCACTTATATTTTATAGATGACGTACTTATATTTATTTATGAAGATGATACTCAGTTAATTACTTGTTAAACTCCTTGAATCACTTCACTTCCTTATCAAGATTAAGCGTAAATAGAAGGAAAAATCTTCATCATACTTTATAATGACTGCGAACAAATCGCTAATAAACTATCTGATCTAATAAGGTTCATATAGTTTCTCTACTATTAAGATAACTTAGAGTTCCCACATCTTCAAGGAAACTGAATTATGAGGAATGTGAAGCATTATATGAAAAAATTTTAGCAAGAATGAATAGCTAGAAGAGTAAGTCTCCCTCATTCTCTGGGAGACTTCAGCTATTATCCTCAGTGGTAACAAATCTAATCACATACTAGGCCTCCCACTATCTCGATGGTAACTAAAGCTCTATAAGCACTCTCTACTTGTTTCAAAACTTCTATACACTCTGATCCTTTTTCCAACCAATTCCAAGATCCATTCATTAATCCAAGGAAACAATTGGGTGGAAGCTAGTAGTAACAAAAATGGATTTCCTAATTAGAAACTAGATTGCCAACCAAATCCTTCCACTGAAGACATAATCAAATGGGAGTTGTATCCTATTAGAGATTTCACATTCAAATCCTATAAAAACATGCTCAGGCATAAAAGCAACTTACTCCCATAGTATAATCTAGTATAGAGTTCCCTACTACCCCTAAAAATATCCTAGCCTTGAAAGAGAAGTTGTCTATATTAGTAAGGCTAAACAAGCTAAATCATGTAAATGTTAACACCAAGTGCAAGCTTTGTGAAGGAAGTGTAGAAACAGTTGATCACCTATTTTTTGAATGTAGCTTCTCAAAACCAATTTAGAGAAACCCTTTGGAAAGATGTGCAACCCCTGAACCCCCTTCTAATTGGAAACTACTAAACAGTGGCTTCTGAAACCTCCAAGAATGAGGAAGGATGATAAGAAAATGCTTCAAATTTTGTAGGCTTGCATAGTCTATTGGATATGGCATGAAAGGAATTCAAGGGGATTCAAGGTTTAACAATGGAAAGACTAGAATTTTAGTAAAAAATTTTCTTTATGTCAAGGAAATCTTCATAAATATAGTTGCCAATATGACAATCTCAGCAATCATATAAAACAAATGGTCTTTATAAATATCTATTAATTAGCTAAATCTTTTTTAGAAGATGTATGGGACCATTCCCTTGTAAATAAGTTATTGCTTTGACCAATATAATTATTTAACTTTTAAAAAGACTATAGCTTCTTGGACTGGTAAGAATTTTTAAGTTATGTCTATATTCTCTTTCAAGAAGTATAGTCCCTATTCCTAAATTGAATTGACCAAAAATTTTTTAAACCAACCCAACCTCATAATGCATTAATTCCCTTTACGAATTATTATGATAGGTTTCAATCTTACCAAAAAAGATTATGTAGCTCTCTTGAGAGTAACCCCTTATTAGTAATATTGTGATCTAAGTATACAAATCATCTCTAATCTTAATGTATGAATCTGATTATTAAATTTTCAACTCTTATTCCTTCAATTCAACGTAATATAAAAATATAAACATGTTTAAAAAGAACTAGTAATTAAAACATTAATAAATACATAAAATCTTAAGGCCCATCTTACCAAGATATATATCCTAATTATTTCATGATAAAACAAGAAATCACATCACAAAGAAGGAAAAAAGATAAAGAAAATGTCCTCATAGTTCTTCAATCTTTAAGTTCTTGATAAATCTTTGTGGATTTCTTGTTATCCTTCTATGACTGTCTTCCTTTTGATCTTTAACTACTTTTGTTAACTCTTAACTAATTATTTTCTTTCAAATTGATTTGCTAGAAGAATCTCTCATGTGTTTTTTTCAACTAACTCTCTTTAAAACCTTTAAAAAATATATTTCTTTTTATTTAACACAACCCTAACATGGGATTAGGATCAAAGTAGTTTTACCTTCCATTCTAGAAATTTTATGTAACAAATCACTACCAATATATGGAAGAATATAGGTACATGTTATCACCGTATTGGTGAATATAACTGATCATAAGGGCATGTCATAGGTAGTTGATGAAATAAACTGCCCCTACTTTGAACACAACGTAAATATGGGGACGTGTTAGTATTGTGTTACTTGAGTAAAAATCTCTTTAGAAAACCAAATAGGGCATGTTTAAACATAGGCAGTAACACATTATCTGGTTGCCACCATATTTTGAGTTCCTTATTCGAATCTACCAAATTTACTCTAAATTGACACAGATCCTCTCCCAATCCATCCTTTTTTAGGGGATAAATTAAGACCCATAATAAAATATAAATCATTTTAAGTACCAAATCTTATAAAATACCTCAAACTCAAAAACAATGCTATTAAAATCATGCTAAAAATCAAGTCTATTTAGCATATATCAAATTCCCTCACACTTAAGCATTTGCTTGTCATCAAGTAAATCATTTTCGTTATCATAACCCAAATAGATGTCAATTCTAAAAAGGCAATAAACAAATCAAACTCCTCACCACTTATTAAACTACAAAGGTCACCAAATTGCTAAGAAACTAGGTATTTGTATTAATTCATAAACTCACTCAACTCACTTCATGATTCTTCAATCTTTAACTCAATTCAAATAATTCAACTCCATGTATAAAATAAACATGCATAGGAAAAATATTTTAGCTCTCGAACATGTTCATACCCCTTATTGAAATAAATAAAAGCATCAAATTTAGAAAATATAAGAGCATCCAAAAGCTTGTTTGAAGAAGTCACCTATTTTTTTTACACGAGAGTAAACATCCTATCATAAATATCCCCATTTAGAAAACTAGGTTGCTATTTCAAATGGATACTAACGTCACTCTTTAACTTTAACTTTTTATTGGTATGAAGCTACCTGAGTGAAATTTTTTACTACTTAATTATTCTCAATTTTTCTTAATATTTTTTAATATGGGATAATGAAAATTCTAAAAAAGAAGTCACATTTATTCATTATACAGTTTCTAAAAAATTATTATGATGCAAATCAAACATCCATCCTACAAATTCATGAAAGAAAACAAAATTCAACTTAGTTATCAAAGCTCATAGATCATTGCCTAATAATTTAAATCATAAAAACAAAATCATACTTGTTAAGAATTATATCAATTAATTTACTTTCAAAGTAAAAATAAATTTCCAAAAATTGCTCCCTATTTATTTATAACAAAATTGATAATAATGGGTACTAAAATCATAGTAAGCCCTTCCTTTGCATTTAAGTTGTACAATGTTCTTAATATACAAAACATGCAAAGGTAATGAAAATAAATAAGAAAAGGGAAAGAAATAGAGTAAAGGACTAGTATGCCCTTAACGTCATATAAGAGATGCATCCAAGTCTTATGGGATTAAGAGGCCACATGCATGTAATGGTGCAATGTTATGGACAAGGGGACAATATGATGCAGACAAGGTGCATGTTGATGATGAACATTATCTTTGGAACTTAATATAGGGCATGAATAGGGCATATATCACTCTTAGAATTTATGTAAAATAAGGTGGATGTATGGTAGTACGTTTACCTATATTTCTCAATAGTCCTTATTGCTTTTTGAAGACCTAAGTATGGATGCTGATATGTGAGGGAGCTCTCTAACTAGTGAGTATATGGTAACATGTCCTAATTATATTGGATTAAGTTGCTCTAAACTTTTTAGGCTTTTTTCTGAGTCATGCAACAAGGAACAAACATAGGATGACATATAGATGGTTTACTTAAATATAGCAGAAATAATAAACCATATTATAATTGTGCTGAAAAAGGGTGATCTTGGCTTCTTATCTAGAATTTGGTATGTCCAATAAGGGAGAAGACATGAAAATGACACTCCGAGGTGTTTGTGAACAAAATACAAACACAATATCATATTTTTTCTATTTTCAATTGCACTACACTTAGCTTCTGAAGTGTAAAATGAAACAAGTCAAAGCAGAAATAGACACGGAGGCATGTTTCTGATCACATTTACTTATATTCTTACAAAACTTAAATGGAATTAAGTCTAAACAAAAACTAGTAAATCACCATGAATTCTTACTTTAATCTATGAGTTAACAACCATTTAAACTTAAAAGAAAAGTATAATTAACAAAATGAAATTAAGAAATCTAGGTTGATCAGATCAAATCAAAACTCCTCCCACCAAGCACTTATGTACAAATCACTCAGCTAGACTTCTTACGTGACATCTTAGCCTTCATTAGACTTCTTACGTGACATCTTCCCCTTCATTGAAATAATAGAATCTTTATTATATTATTTAAGCTTATTAGGATCACTTCCTAATTATAACTTCAGTTAATGCCTATTAACTTTGAAATTATCTTAATCTTGATTCATGATTTCTAAAACCACAAAAGGAAAAAAATTAGGTAATAATTAAGGGGTCTTGACTATTTAGATTTAAGCTTACTGGGAATAGTCAAAGTTATAATTATAAAGTAAGAATTGAAACCTTAATTTAAACTCTTTAATGTGCTTCAGATATTTTTCATGCTCCGTCTTCATATTCCTCTTGCATCCTTGAATTTAATATGCCATATTATGCCATTTATCTAACTCATTATTTTGGAGTACACATATTTGAACTAAAAGGTCTAAATCATAGTTAAAAAGCTTTATAGATAAAAAAGCCTTATACTTTAGCCCCATCATTATGTAAGAGGATTTTCAATAAACCAGCCTAAATGGTGTGGTGCTAAAGGTGTTCTATAAGTAGTTTTATAGGCTTATAAAGCATCGTCTAATCTTGTAGACCAATCTCTCCTAAAGCTCTCCACTATTTTTTTGATATACTATTTAATTACCTATTAGTTACTTCCAATTAGCCAATAGTTTAAATATGAGAAGAGGTAGCAAATTTATGTGTAATATCAAACTGTTTAAACACTTTTTGCAATTAGTGGTTACAAAAATATGTACCTCTATTACTAGTCATAGCCATTAAATTACTAAATCATTTAAATAACTATTTTAGGAATTTAATAACTACCCTAACATCATTAATAGATAAAGTTTAAGCCTTAACCAACTTTGAGATATAATCAACCATAACTAGGATATATTTTTTACCCAAGGATGTAGGGAATGGATCTATGAAATCTACGTCCCATGCACATCAAACATTTCATAAACATAAATGTCAGTATGGTGCAGTTCATCCTTTTGAGAGATATTTTCTATCCAATGACACCTATCATGATACTCTATATACTTTTGTGCATATTTAAACAATGTAGGCCAATAAAAACCTACTTCTAAAACCTTTCTTGATGTTCCATTTGCACATAGTGGCCTTTAGGTAGTCTCAACTAGTAATGTTATAAGATGCTAATTGTTTTAGGATGAGAAACATAATTGTTGATTATTTAATCTACACAAATGTGAAATAGATATGGGTCCTCCTATAGGTAATGCCTCAATTTATAGAAGAATCTTTTCTTCTACTAATATGTCGTTTCTTTGGGTAGAACCTGGCTAACTAAGTATTTAACATAATCAACAAACCTTGGCACATCCAAATTAGCAATACTAAGCATATAAATTTTCTCATTAAGAAAGACGTCATTTATGTCCTCTTTAACTAACTCCTCTATATTGTCACACTTAAGATGCAATAGTTGGTCTGCTATTAGGTTCATCCTTTTCTTATCTTTGATTTCTAGATTGAACTCAATTGGCAACACTTTTTTCATAATTATGGAATTCTCCTATGCATTTGTCAATTTTTTATTTATGTAGTAGATAAGCTAAAAATTGTTATCCTTATGCTTTCTAAGTACTAAAACTACTATAAAATCACTTGCATTGCCTATGAGTTGAACACAAAAATTCCAATATAGTGCTACCATGATGAGGAACTTGTGAACTTTTCCATTAAAATATTAAAAGAATGTTAGCACTCATCACTAAAAATAAAAGGTACATCATTCTCAAGTAATTTGATAAGAGGTATAGGTATCATGGATAATCCTTCATAAATCTCCTATAAAATCTAGAGTATCCAAAAAAGCTTCTAATTGCCTTCATCTATGTTGGTAGAGGCAACTTCTCTATAGTTTATACCTTATATTTATCAATATATATACTTTTACTTGAGAATTTGTGACCTAACACCATCCTTTTTTACACCATAAAATGGAATTTCTTCTAATTAAGCACAAAGTTATCAGTCAAAGGAGCCATCAAAGACAAAAAAAATCATCCATAATGTCCCCTACTAATTGGCAAAAAATAGCCATCATACATCTCTTAAATTATAATTTAAGGTAAAAGCTTATCCAAGTCACTAATATGTATAATTTAGTCAAAAAGAAAAAAAGGGACCATTTTCACTTAAATCTATGACATATAAAGAAAGATGGTTTACAAATCATTTCACTTCAGACACTTTTAACATTCCACAACTAACATTTACATGCATTACTTATTAAGTTCCTTTTTTATTATTCTATGATGGTTGTATATACAGATGACACGCACGTCAGAGGTATGCATATATATGGGGCTTTGTTCTTTTTATATCATAAGGTGAACTAGTTCATGATGAAATTAATCATATAAATATAATCCTATTATCTAATGGATAATAAATGACGACAGTTTAGTAGGATGCCAACATATTTCATTTCATCCTTAGCATATGCTAAAAAAAACCTATCCTTTTGATAAGTATGCTTGTTTTGGTACTTCTACGACAAAAGTGTTGTTGTATTAACATTCTGTTATCCTTAGATAACAACTTTCCATTATTACTTACCTGAAGTGAAATTTTATTCTTAAGTATACTCAGGAAACTAGAGAGTATAAAAGTCTCTATATTGTTGCTTTGTCTTGTGAATATCCATTTATTCCTTTCATCCCATAAGTGAGCAACTACAAAGGTACAACCAAAATAACCGTAAGTCACCTTCATATGGAAGTTTCAATTTGCCACTTCAAATAACTATTTCACCCTAGCTGGAAGGGGGATTAGTGATATCACACTGGTCAAGTAGGGCATGCCATATATACCTACTGTATTTACATTAAAAATAGAGGTCTTCATGCTTCTTAGGGAGGTTTTGCATAGTATAGCCTAATTTGGCATTCATGTAAAATATGTTATCCTATCCAAAGTAGGCAGCCTATTCTTTATGGCCAGCCACAACTTGAAGGAAGCTTTAGACACAATTCTGTGTCATAGAACATCTCTACTGAAATGGCTAAATAATATCCTATATGAGCGATTGGTGAATACACCTGTAGATGAGTGAGCCTATTTGATTGAATTAGTATTATGTCATGTTTGGTTTAATGGAATAACTATTATATTCTTAGCAAATTCTTAAAACTTTAGTTAAGCTTGTGTTTGGTTAGAAAAAATTCATAGAATAAATAATCATAAGAATAAACATTCTTTAACTTTGGGGAATAGGTAAAAACCATCCCTGCCTATCTTTAGGTAGTATGAGAATAAGTAATTTTATCCAGGACATTTTTATCCTTCTCATTCCTATGTTTCTTCTTCATTTTAACGGAGCCTCCTGAATTTCTTCTTCATTTTATCCTTCACTCTCGAGTTCACCACTTCTTCATTTTCACTCTCACAATCATATAATTCTCTTCTCTAGAAACTTCACTCTCTATTAAGAAGTCAACCCAGCTGTCTACCATCTGTCTTCTCTTCTGAGTAAGTTATTCCTGTTGTCTCAATTGGGTGATAGGTTTTTATTGATAGGTTTCAATTGGATAAGGGGTTTTGATGATGGAGCTATGTTTGTGTTTTGTTTCGATTAGGTTAGGTATTAGGTTTTATTAATGGGTTTTATTGATCTTTATAACTTCGATCTTTAAGTAAAGAGAAAAAAGGAAAGAAAAAGCTCATAAACTGGAAAGGGATTCTTAATGTTTCATACGTACTTGTCCTATTGCTTTATCCTCTTTCTCACATATCTTAGAAACCAAAAGTTGTTTGCTTTGTAAGAATCATCAGCCATTACAAGGAAAATAAAAAAAGAGTCCATTTCCTGTGTAATAATAAAATTGCAACTTTTTATTTTTTGGCTTGTTTATTTTTTTTGTGTGTGTAGAATCTAGTTAGTTGGTTGTTTGATTTGTGAATAGTTGAGCATAGTTTGTTGTGCATGAAAAGGCAATAAGAAGAAAACCCAATTTGTTTGGTTCTGCTTTTAGAGTTTTTTTTTTATCATTTTAAGGTGCCTTGTTTTCTGGTTTGGAATCATGTGTGAGAGAGAGTGATGGAGAGAGATTGCATCAAGTACTGGAGTTATATAAAAAGTTGAACTTAAATTTGTTTTCCATGGTAGTTTGTACTATTTATTCCTTTCATGATTTTTCTTTACTCTTAATTGTAGCTTCTAGACTGCAACTTATGAGCTTTAAAAGTTTTTCAATCATGTTCATTCATTTTATTCTCTCCATTGCTTCATCTACTATTTAGTTTCATTTTGTAATCTAACTTTTCTTGCAATCAAAATTGTGGAGTAAAAGACTTTCCTCTTTACTCCTTTATAGGTTTGCATCATTATTAGCCTTGTTGCTTGTTTGCTTATTCCATATAAGAGATATGGTAAAGTAAAATCAACCAAAGAGGGAAGTTCTTTGATGTTGTTCACATGGAAAGCAATTACAACTTCAATATTTACATATATACCTACAAATTTTCTGAGCTATAATGCCTTTGGTTTTCCCATATCTACGTTCTCTCTTACTCAAGTCTCTTATGTCTGTCTTTATTTCTATTATTCTTTAGTTTTATTTTTAAAAATTGTTATCTTCAAATGGTACAGATTATTTAAATTACACTCTTTACAGAGAAAGATGCATATAAGTACAAAATGTCTACACATCTGCAGGAGGAGTTGTCATCAAATTGATTCGTCACCTTGTATAGAATATGTTTTCGCTAATTAGGGTGAAGGGAGAGAGAGTGTGTGTTTGCTTAGAAGCTTTGTAGTTTGTAGTTTGTAGTGTGGTATAAATGCGAGTGAAGAGGAAGTAGGAAAAGGGTCTTGGATTTGCATTATACTACAAGCATGGCAATTCTATTTCTATGCAGTTGATTAAAATAATAAAAGACACAATAGAGGAAGACAAGAATTAGGAATCTTCGTAGCGAAGTTAGGAGCTTATGTTTCATTCATTGATCATAGTTATTAGATTTAGTTTAGGTGGTCAAATTTGGATTTTGGCACATTTTCTTAGAAAAATATTTTCTCAAATTTTAAATAATAATTATTGAACTTTATGACATTTGCTGAAATTTGAAAATTTTTATATGTTCAAGACATAAAATAAAACTTAATAGAACAAATTCATGGAACCTATATCTATTTGGTTGCATTAGGTGTAATCTCTCTCAAAACTCATCAGATATTATTTTATTTTACATGGTTCCTCTTAATGCTTTTGCAGCTACTTTAAAACTCGTTTCCAGCTTTGAAGCCCTCCAATCAGCTTCAAGGTATGCCCATTCTTGTAGTTTTATGTTTGTCTAACATTTTATCTTAAAACTGGGACAACCTTTAAACTAACTAATGTGATTTTAGCTTGTTGCTTTTCTTAAAATCAATAAAATGTAGCATTTGTTTATCCTTGACATAGTTTGTGCATGAGAGATCTTCCCATTTAGAGTTGCAAACTAATTTATTTTACCATACTATTTTTACTAAATTTGAACTTTGATAATTTTATGTACATATGTAACACCCCATTACCCTAGGGTACGCGTCGGGACGCCCGTAGGTCATTCCGACACATATCCTAAGATAAGGGAGCGTTATGTGCAATCACTACAAAACTCCACATGGCATCACATACATTTAAATAATAAAACCAGTAAATGAAAATTACACGATTTTTAAAATCAAAATCCTCCCTCTTTCATTACTCATAATCAACAGTGTATACAGCAAATGTACAG
>JANZXR010000172.1:48912735-48924274 GCA_027575705.1 Erythroxylum echinodendron | reverse complement strand
ACTTATGTCTCTATAATTTATGCCCATAGTTATTAGATCTAGTCTTGCTTTGCTCATATAGCATAAGTCATATGTTTTATTTTGTGGCTCATCTTAATATCTTACGTACATTTTTTTAATATTTGTTGGTTACCTTAAATTTTTATGGGTGTCATGTTATCAACTTTAGCTTCTTAACTAGGTTTGCAATAGTAACTTTTAGTGGGTTGCAATAGAGAAAAATATAATAGTTTGGCCTTAATTTCATTTAATTTCCCCCTATTAATGGCTATTTTGGTAGTTATTACTTTTTTCAAATGCTTTCTCTCCTTTAACGAAGTTCATTATACATCAAGCTCTCTTTCAAACCTTTAGGAACTCCCTTTTCTTCTGATTTTCTTTAGATGCTTGAGCTTTTCAAACTCCTTTCCTTTTAAGTTTTTTCTGATATATATATATATTTTACTTTTTTAGACTTATTTCTTTACTATTTGTACTTTTGGTGTTATTTTTGGTCTTTCTTTATCCAAGTATGATAAATCTTATACTTCATTTCGTGGTTCATCTTGAAATCTTAGGTTCATTTTCTTATATTTAAGCTCTTTTAATTTGGTTACCTATATATTTCTTAAGGTGTTATGTTATCATCCTTTCTCGTTCATTTATGTCATTGGTAACAACTTTTGGGAGGTTTTAATGTATCAAGGATAGTAGATTGAATTAAGTTTTATCTAATGCTCTCTTTATTCTTGGATATTTTGTTGGTTATTTTTTTCATTTTATTGGACTAAGTTTTGTCTAATGCTCTCCTTGTTCTTGGATATTTTGTTAGATATTATTTTTCATTTTTTTGGTTTTCTATGTTTTAATGGAGCTTATTCTACATCAATTTCTCTCTAAAACCTTCCAAGAAAACATATTGCATCTAATTTTCTTGGACACTCAGGACTTTCGAAAGAAAATGAAGAGTTATAACCCTTAATTTTCTTTTCAAGAATTATGTCTTGATCATCTATTCTTATGGCGTTTGATCCTGTCTTTTTTACTCATATATGATAAATCTTATCCTCGATTTTATGGTTTAACTTAAGACCTTGGAACATTCTTAGAATACAGGTTACCCATATATTTATTATGTGAGTTATTATATTAGCCTTGTCTACTCAATTTTGTCACACAAAACAAAACTTTTTGGGCTTCATTGGAGTATATTTGATAGTTTGGATTTTTTTTTATCTAATGCTCTCCTTGTTCATGATGATTTTAGTATTTATTATTTTTCTAACAAATTACAAAGTTTCAAAATTTTTTAATTTTTTAATTTTAATACCTAATCTTTTAAATTTTAAATTAAATATCCAAAATTTCAAATTTTGGATAATTTAGTTTAAAAGGCTATCTTGGTTAAATTTCTAAAAAGAACAGTTGTCTCTTTTAATATTTTACTTATACGACTAATGGAGTAATGTAAAGGTTAATATTTAAAAGTATTACGTGACATTTTCTTCCTCATATAACTTTTTAGTATCAAACAAATGGCACATTTTAAATAGATAATCACTAATGTGTTTGCTACAAGAGACTCAATACCATATTGACAAAGACGAAGAGCCATATAGCTCCTCAAAATGCCAACATTGACGCTATTTCATTAGTCACATATGGAAAATATAAATTAAGATAAAATTTTTAATTAAGTTGTTTAATTTTTAAAATTTTGTGCACTTAATTGAGCTTTTCAAAGGTTCAAAAAATTTTAAAAATTAACAAGATTTGACACTTTCTAATTTATTTTTCCTATTTCTTTTTGCATAACTTTCTATTATTTAATGCAGTTTATTGTCCATTAACTTCCCTATCAAAAGGATACATGTCCTAAAACATGACTATGTCAAAACCATATTTATCTTTAGAAACACACATGAAAAAGTAGTAAACTATATGGCCCGGAACACAATGAAAGTAGATCAACTTATCTCTATAACTCATCAAGATATGCTTGAACATCTTTCACTTTCATTCTCCTTTACTTCTAAGCTTTTTCTTTTGTTTATCTTTCTTCCTTTATTTTTAACACTTGCACTTCTACCATTTGTGCTCATGGTGCGAAATATAGTCACACAATACTAATCTTATTTGGGTTTCACTAGAGTATATATGATAGTTTGGACTTTGTTTTATTTAGTGCTCTCCTTGTTCATGGTTAATTTAGTATTTATTATTTTTCTTTAGGATATCAAATTACAAAGTTCCAAACTTTTTAAAATTAATATCTAATCTTTTAAAAATTTTAATCAAATATCCAAACTTTTAAAAATTGGATAACTTAGTTTAAAAGGTTGTCTTTGTTAAATTTCCAAAAAAACGGTTGTCCCTAACAAGGTGTTTGGTTCACCTGTAAGAATAGATAAGGAATAGAATGATGATTCTTTGGGAATATAATAAATGAGGAATATAATATAATATGTATAATTTAATTTGGTTTATTCATAAGAAATTTTGATGCTGATCTCATATCAATGTTTGGTTTGAAAACATAAATTTGGAATGACAAAGGAATAACATATAAAAAGATTAAAATATTAATTAGTTCCACTAACTACATCATCAACAACATCATCATCATCATCATCATCGTCATCATTATGATTATGATTATGATTATGATTGTGATTATTATTATTATTATTATTATCAAGTAATTATGTGAAATCATTGATGATATTTTTGTCTAACAAGTATTACATTTTTATTCCCAACCCACTTAGAATAGATAAAGGTAGGAGGGAGGATAAGTTTACTTATTTCCCAATGTCAAGGAATTCCTTTGGATTATATATTCTATATATTTTCTTCAACCAAACAAGAGAATAACCTGTTACCAAGAATAAATCATAGCCCCTTATGGGGTAGTTGAGTTAGTGGAGTAAGGGGCATGGGGCCAAAAGGTCCTGTGTTCAAATTCTCCTGCTTACACTCTCTCGATCGAGCCTGTCACATAGGGATTGCCTAATGCGGAGTACCCGGTTGGCATGATTTACAGGCTATTGCATCAATCTGGAGGTTTATCCATTGCGCATTCAAAGGATAACGACTGCGGATTCCTTCGTTCCCCAAAAAAAGAATAAATCATGAATGGAATGGTAATTTCAATCAACCAAACACCCCATTAATATTTTACTTATATAACTAATATAGTAATGTAAAGGTTGATATTTAAGTGTCATGTGACATTTTCTTCCTTCTTAATTTTTTAGTATCAAACAAGTGATACATTTTAAATAGATAATCAATAATATGTTTGCCACAAGAGACTCAATACCATATTGACAAAGACGAAGAGCCACGTAGCTCCTCAAAATGCCAATATTGATGTTATTTCATTAATAACATAAGGAAAATATACATTAAGACAATTTTTTAATTTGAGTTGTTTGATTTTAAATTTTTTGAGCACTTAAATTGAATTTTTTAAAGGTTGAAAATTTTTAAAAATTAACAAGATTTCACACTTTTAATTTATTTTTCCATTTTCTTTTTGTATAACTTTCTCTTATTTAATTTAGTTTATTCTCCATCAACCTCGGTATCAAAATGATACATGTCCTAAAACATGGTTATATCAAAGCCAATATTTATCATTAGAAAGACACATGAAAAAGTAGTAGACTACAGGGCCTAGAACAAGATAAAATTAGATCAATTTATTTCTATAATTCATCAAGATATAATTGAACATCTTTCACTTTCATTCTCCTTTACTTCTAAGCTTTTTCTTTTGTTTATCTTTCTTCCTTTATTTTTTTAGACTTGCACTTTTACCATTTGGGCTCATGGTGCTAAATCTAGTCACACAACACTAATCTTTTTTATGCTTCAATAGAGTATATATGATAGTTTGGACTTTGTTTTATCTAATTGTTTTATCTAATGCTCTCCTTGTTCATGGTTATTTTAGTATTTATTATTTTGTTTAGGATAACAAATTACAAAGTTTCAAAATTTTTTAATTTTAATATCTAATCCTTTAATTTTTTAATTAAATATCCAAATTTTTAAAAATTGATTAACTTAGTTTAAAAGGTTGTCTTTGTTAAATTTCCAAAAAAATAGTTATCTCTATATATTTTACTTATATGACTAATAGAGTAATGTAAAGGTTGATATTTACGTGTTATGTGAAATTTTCTTCCTCGTATAATTTTTTAGTATCAAACAAGCAAGACATTTTAAATAGATAATCACTAATGTGTTTACCATAGGAGACTTAATACCATACTGACAAAGATGAAGAGCATATAGGTCCTCAAAATGCTAATATTGATGTTATTTTATCAGTCACATAAGGAAAATATAAATTAAAACAAAATTTTTAATTGAATTGTTTGATTTTTAAAAATTTGAACACGTAATTAAACTTTCTAAAACTTTTTAATTTATTTTTCCATTTCCTTTTTTGTATAATTCTCTTACTTAATTTAGTTTATTCTCCATCAATCTCTCTGTCAAAAGGATACACGTCCTAAAATATGGCTATGTCAAAGCCAATATTTATCGTTAGAATGACACATGAAAAAGTAGTAGACTACTTGGTCTAGAGCAAGATAAAATTAGATCAACTTATCTCTATAAATCATCAAGATATAATTGAATATCTTTCACTTTCATTCTCCTTTACTTCTAAGTCTTTTCTTTTGTTTATCTTTCTTCCTTTACTTTTTTAGACTTGCACTTCTACCATTTGTGCTCATGGTGCTAAATCTAGTCATACAACACTAATCTTTTTTGCGCTTCACTAGAGTATATATGATAATTTGGACTTTGTTTTATCTAGTGCTCTCCTTTTTCATGGTTACAACACTAATCTTTTTTGGACTTCATTAGACTATATATGATAGTTTGGACTTTGTTTTATCTGGTGCTCTCCTTTTTCATGGTTATTTTCGTATTTATTATTTTTCTTTAGGATAACAAATTACAAAGTTCCAAAAATTTTTATTTTTTAATTTTTTAATTAAATATCCAAACTTTTAAAAATTGGATAACTTAGTGGCTGTTTGGTTTCGTTTTTTTTTTGTTTTTGGTTGTTGTTTTCAAAATAAAAGACACGGTGCGTTAAAATATGTTTGGATGAGTTTGTTGCCGTTTTACGTTTCTAAAAATAAAAAAACTACAACAGTTTTAAAGAAACGTAAAAAAGAAGTTTTCTTAAGATTTTAAAACAGGTTTTTTTATATTCTAAAATCGTTTCTGGCTTTCTACGCCGCCGACTCTCTTTTGTGTCGCCTTGCAACAATCTTCCTAGTCCAGGTTTATGTTTACTACGTTATCTGTAAAAAGACGTTTTTGTGTTATCTGTGCTTGCTTTTTATCTCTCTACAATTTTCTTATTCTGTTACTGCTGCGTTACTTCACTGCTGCGTTTCTGTGACTGTGTTACTTGCTTCATTGCTGTGTTACTCATCGTTTTACTAGGAGGTTATCAATCGTTGTTTTACCAGCATGTCTTTTTTTTTTTTTAAAATATTATCACCAGCATATCTTGTTAAATAGAACGAGAATGATAGTACATGTATTGTTCTAAAGGCAATGACGTTGTTTTTAATAAAACGTTGAACCTGAAGTCTTTTAAATCAACGTGGTAAACAACAACACTATTCTAAGTAGTGTAGAAGTTGGTTTCTACTCTGTTGTTTACACAGAAACGTAAAAGCTTCTCAGATTAACAAGCAAACTGCAAACCATATTAGGCTCTTCCCTCAGGAGTTGATGGACCTAATCTTGTTGAAGCTACCAATCCCATCTCTTGCAAAGTTAACTATAGTCTACAAAAATTAGAACTCTCTTGTCACCAGTACTCGTGACTTCATATCCTCTCACCTCTCTGTTACACTTTCGATACCTAGATCCTCCACTTGTCGGTAAATCGCCAGAACAAACCAAGGTGAGTAAGGGTTTAACGTGGATCTTCGACCTACCACCAACGCCATCATCCAGACTGATAAGATGAGAGAAGACACGTCATAACCTAGTTGCTTCGTACTGCTAAATAAATATGTAGTGGACGAGCTGGTTTGTGGAAAGAGAAGAAGCACTTCGTAGACAGTAATGGCATATAGAATAGTGAGTGATAGATGAGTGTTATCAGACTTACTTGTAAATAGTAATGACATATAGAATAGTGAGTGATAGATGAGTGTTATAGACTTATTAGTAGACAATAATGACATATAAAATAGTGAGTGAGGTAAGTATATAGTAGTGAGATGTAGTGACGTGAGTATGTAAGAGTGACGTGATTATATAGTAGGGATTGAATTCTAACGTGAGTATAGCAGTGAGAGGATTGAATAGTGACGTGAGTATGTAACAGAGAGTGAGGTGAGTACATAGTAGTGATAGGATTGAATAGTAACGTGAGTATGTAATAGTATACATTAGTGAGACGATTGAATAGTAGAGTGGATAAAATATTAATTTTTCTAATAAGTGAATAGTAAATGAATAACGAGGGAATAATTTCTAGTTTATATAATTTTATTATGTACAATTAATGTGTAAATTTTTAATAATATTTGATTTGCATATATTCTAAGTTTAGCTACAATGATAATTAATTAATTAAAAATATATTGTATTGTATTTTAATTATTACACATAAGGGTATAATTACAAAAAAACAAAAACAGGATGATAAAACCAAGCATGTTTTTGTTTTTAGTTTTTCATTACAAATCTCAACCAAACAGGTTTTTGTTTTCTAATTTTTATATTACAAATATCAATCAAACAGGTTTTTGTTTTTTTAAGGAAAAAAACAGAAACCAAAAATAAGAAACAGAAACTAAAAACAACAACAAAAAAATAGAAGTGGAATCAAATGTCCCTTTAGTTTAAAGGTTGTCTTCATTAAATTTCTAGAAATAAAAGGTTGTCTCTATTAATATTTTACTTATATGATATGAAGTAATGTAAAGGTTGATATTTAAAAGTGTTATGTGACATTTTCTTCCTCATATAGTTTTTTAGTATCAATCAAGTGGCACGTTTTAAATAAATAATCACTAATGTATTTGCCATACGTGGACTTAAAAACATATTGTCGAAGAGGAAGAGCCATGTAGCTCCTCAAAATGCCAATATTGATATTATTTCATCAATCAAATAAGGAAAATATAAATTAAGACAATTTTTTAAATTAAATTGTTTGATAAAAATTTGAGCACTGAATTAAACTTTTTAAAAGTTAAAAATATTTTAAAAAATTAACAAGATTTGACACTTTTTAATTTATTTTTCTTTTCCTGTTTTATAACTTTCTCTTATTTAATGTCATTTATTCTCTATCAACCTCTCCATCAAAAGGATACATGACCTAAAACATGGCTATTTCAAAGCTAATATTTCTTCCTTTATTTTTTTAGACTTGCACTTCTACCACTTGTGCCCATGGCGTAAAATTATTTCTAAAGTTTCTTCTATTCTAAAACTTTTTTGGCACTCTTGGCACAAACTCTCCCTAAAATACTGTTGTGAGTGGGCTGGGCATTGAAGCCAATACTTGCAAAGCCTAGATCTTGAATCCTTGCAAAATAAGGAAAATTACCAATTTCTAGCTTCTATTAGTTTGGCCTTCCCGGTTTGGTTTTTTGTTTTTTCATTTAGCTTAATCTTAAAGACATTCTCCATACGAATTCAATCCTCGGTGACATAGAAAGATCAACGTTTCTCCTTATCAACTAGACTAGTCCCTTTATATTTGCCTTCCTAATATCTTCATGTTTGAGTTGGGGATGTATCTAAGATTTTAAAGCCTAATATATTTTATCTTCAATGATATTAGATACACTCTTCAATTCAATTTCACCCGTATGAATCTTATTATATATACGTTCTAACTTCAAAACTACATTCTTTCCTAATCTAGGAACATACCATTTTCTTCTTTTGTGGCCAATCAAGGATAGTTAGAATGACACATTTCCTTTTACATAATTGAGTTTAAATACGATAAAAACATAATTGCAAGTAACTAATGACGCAGAGAATGAGTATGAGGGACATACTAGACCATTTCCTCGTCCCAATATTGGAAAGTGCATGCACAATTTTAACTGCGGAGTCAGAAAGAAACTGAAAGGAGAGCAACATACCAGCAAACGAAGCTTCAACTTCTTTCAGCAAAGCTCTTCCCAAATTCGTGGAGGGTGAAAGTCTGCTTCTGATCCGGTGTGATTGGCCTCTGCCAAGGTAGTATCAAATTATATGTATGTAGAGAGTTGAGATACGTGAAACATGCGTGAGATAAGAGAAAACATGCCTCTGCCAAAGAAGTATCGAATTATATGTATGTAGAGAGTTGAGATACGTGAAACATGCGTGAGATAAGAGAGAACATGATGTACCAGATGTTTGATGATAAGAATTGATGAGTCAGTATATCAAGTTTGGCACGGCTTTCCCACTCTGTCTTGTCCTTACCCAAAACCCGATGGGTCCTACCCTCACAGACTAATCATGCAATTAGCTAAACAACACTTACGTCTCCCAACATTTGGAGGTACTGGAGACTCCTAGAATTAGTTGGACCACTTCCAAATGGACGAAACATTATTTAAATGCCAACAATTAAGACAAAGGACATGAAAGTGATGCGGAAAATTGTGGCATCACTCATCAAAGTAACGGTCAATTATTTCAGGAAGATTATTTTTTGAATCTGGTTTTCTACAAAACTCCGTAGTTTTGTAGTTCTTGGAATAATTTCTAGTTTCACGACCAACGTAATGATGCAAGTACAGTCAATAACAACAAAACCAGGAAAAAGGAGAAGAAAGAGCAATAAAATACCTGCGATATAACGGCAAATTCATGCACAAGATGAACCAAGACAGTGAACTGATTGTTGGAAGACGATTACGAGGTCTGGTTGTAGATGTTGATGAGCAAGCAAGCAACGATAGTAGCGCTTAGCGAGTGTTGAGGATCAGATCTTCCAAACTATTTGAAAAAAAGCTTGAATTCTTATTCCTAACGATATTGGTGGCCTATTTTGTAGTGATACCGTAGATGTTAAAGGGCAAACAAGCTAGGCATGCATTCATGACCAGATCTAGATTTAATAAAACAAATTTGGAATGTAGGTGAAAGGTAATATTTCACGTGATGCATTCAGGGACGTCCGGACCAGAGTCCTACCGAATAAATTAGTTTATTATGTCCTCTTCATGTCTGTGTCATAATTCTTATCTTATGGATATGATTGTAGTTTCGAGCTAGCATTGATTAGGGTCTATAGAATAGTTGAATGGGCACATAACACGACACAATAGAAGTATAACACGAAGTTGCAGCGACACAAAAGAACAAACAAGCACATGTACTGCCCACTCAACTAAATCGTTTTAATAACTGATACAATATAAGATCCTTAATTTGATATTTGAGTATTTAAGCGCATATATCAATTATGAAGTACAAAAACCTACGTTTTAGAAATTTAAAATTCAAAAAGTGAAAACGAAATATTAAAATCAATATCAATATGTATTGTTATTATTAACAATTGAATCAGAAAAAATGATTAAAATTCACTTAAAATTTTAAAAGACAATTGATTGAGACTTGGCAGTGGAAACAGATTAGTACTTAAAAACATCAGTTAATTCGAATATGTTATGCAAACTACTTGGTACATTTATCCATATCCAAAGCCCAGTAAGAGCCACAAAGCAAGTCCATGAATACAAATAGCTAATATACAATCCACCACAACGAATAACCCCCTTTCTAATAAATCCTATACATAGCTCTAGCAAACGTCAACAACAAGAACACCCACGCAAAGTCTTTGTAAATATTCGAAACATGATTCATTAACCCAGCATGTATATATATGCATTTTGTGCAGAGTATTTGGTAGCAATATACAAAGATTTGTTTGCTCTTCTCTTTCCTTTTTTTATTTCATCGAATACCCGTGAAAATACCAACACAAAATTTATATGATATCAGAGACAAGATCTATACATTTACAAACACTTAACCTGTTGGATTCTGTTTTTATGATTTTTATATTTTATTTTATTTTATTTATTTTATTAAATTATCAAGCATGAAAATAAATTAGAATTTATGAATTAGAAATTTTTGGTGTTTAATATGGTATATTATGAATTTTATATGGTGGTTCGAGCCATTATGTTGTACATTGCATTTTTGATATGTTAAGTTATGATGTAATTTGAGTGTTATGCTTTGATGATAAGTGTTTTTATATGGGCATTCATATATGTTTGTGTGCGGTTCATTATCACTGACTATAAATATATTAGCCACTGAGCTTTTCGGCTCACTCCATAAATTCTCTACTCCTCATGTGAAGAATTAACAGATCATAATTGAGCCTTGCAAAGTTTTGGCAAACTCCAAGAATTTCAGACTTTTTGTAACTAAGTTAGTGTGAATCATTTTTGGTAATTTTAGAAGCATATCAGCATAACATTCTGTATGTATTTTGTAACCATGATATTGATATGGCATTTTGAAATGAAGTATGAAGATGTGTATCAACTTTGTTGTTGAAAATTGCCAGTGAAAGTTGACAGTGAAAGTACAAAAATTTCTGATTTATGTATGTATAGATATATATGCAGATTCTTCTTCTTCTGTTAAGTTGGCTGTGTGTTGAGTGTTGGGAGATCTTTGGGTGGCTTGTTTGAAGTACATTGTGTATCAAAGGAGTTTTGATAGGTAAGAAATTGAATGTTGGTTCGGGTCCTTTGGGATTTGTATTGCAAATGTTTGTAAACAAATGAATGAAAAACAGATAATAGGATAAAAATGTGATTTGAAACTTTAAGGAATAAACTGAATTGATATAGGTAGATTTAGGCTAAGTGGTCTTCATAAAAGTTGTAGATTATTCTTTTAGCTTTCTAATGGTATAAAGATAGAAAATTTTGGACTTCATACGCAAGAGTTATGGCCTTTATAAGATAGCAGTATTGGTATGAAATTTTTGCATAATTGGTGTACAATTTTGATTGAAATGGTAATTTTTACTTAAATGATTAAACTATATCGATATAGGCTGAATTAGACAAAATTATCTCATGAAAGTTGTAGATTTTTTTCTTAGCTTTCCAACAATATATACTTTGCAATTTTTGAACTTCTGTATTGAAAGTTATGTTATATAGAAGTAAGAATGTATAACTGGGAAGTCGCGATCGTGACACAGTACGATCGCGACAGTTCTAGAATTTCGGAAAGTCGCGATCGCGACAGTCACCAAATTTTTCAGAAAATCATGATCGCGAAGAAACGCTATTGCGACAGTCCCAGAAATTTGCAAAGTCGCGATCGTGACACAGTACGATCGCGACTCTCTTGTGATTTTCTTCCTCTCACGGGCATGAGAAATAAAAAGTCATGCCCGTGACTTTTGTCACAAGCGTGACTATGAAGAGTTACACCCGTGCCTTTTCCCCTTTTGAATTGAGTTGTTTTATTACTAAATCAAAATTACAAATTAATTCTTTTAACACCCAAATCATTT
>JANZXR010000172.1:48892988-48912635 GCA_027575705.1 Erythroxylum echinodendron | reverse complement strand
TAGGAACAGTAACACAGAAGATGTTTTACAATTGCCATAACTCTCTCTAGAGATATCGGATCAAGGTGTTCTTTATACGGTTTCAAAGAGGGTTTCAAGATCTACAACTTTTATGAAGACATTAAAGACCAATTTTATCTTCTTAGGATTCAAAAATCGAACAGAAAATAGTATAGAGAAGAAGCAAAACACAGAAGAAGATGACGTCAGCACAGAAAAAATATAGAAGAAGATGACGTTATGACAGAAGAAGTTTTCCTCTGCACATAACTTTTTCTACAGAGATCGGATTCAATTGTTCTTTACATGATTCAAAAGAGGGATCAAGATACACAAACTTCATTAGGAGCTCAAAGGTCAATTTTATCTTCTGAAGGGTAAAAAATAGCACAGAAGATATACAATGAACAGTGACCCAGAAGAAGTTTGAGAACACATATTATATTTTTTTATTGCCATAACTTTCTCTAGAGGAATCAGATTAATATGTTCTTTATATGGTTTGAAAGAGGATTCCAAGATCTACAACTTTCATGAAGGCCTCAAAGGTCAATTCTATCTTCTTAGGGGTCAACAATGGGACAGAAGATAGGTAAAGACAAACATAGAAGAAGCAAAACACAGAAAAAGATGACGTCAGTACAGAAGAAACATAGAAGAAGATGATGTCATCATATAAGGAGTTCGTGAACAGTAACATAGAAGAAATTCATAAGTAGTAACATAGAAGAAGTTCATGAACAGTAACATAGAAGAAGTTCATGAACAGTAACACAGACGAAGTTCATAAACAGTGACACAGACGAATTCATTCGTCTATGAACAGTAACACAGATGAAGAGAATGAACACTAAAATAGAAGGAGATGACGTCAACCAGAGGAAGATAGCGTCATCGCAGAATAAGTTGGTTCACAGAGCATACCTCTAAACTTCTAAACACCTTGACTTGTAAAGATCCTAACTTTTGACTCCAATGTCCAAAAATTTCATGCTATATATCATTGGAGAGTTAGAAAAATAATCTACAATTTCCAAGAAGGCAACTTCATCCAATTTAGCCTAGATCAATCCAGGTTTTCCTCTTAAGTACAAAGGAAAATTTTATATTTATCTACCAATGTACTGCACCCAGTTATCAACTTCATGAAATTTTGAGACTCTTAGAGACCAAACTGAAATTCGATTTCTTCATAAGAAATGTAGCCATATGTTTCTAGTATAATCTAAGTAAATAATCATCTCATTTGGATGACTAGAAAAAAATTATGGCTATTAGACCGAAGCACACTCAGTAAACATTTTCCAGATCACTACCATTTTTGTTTCTAAATATTTCCTTATCATGACTCATACCAAGATCATCTTTTCTATTTCATTTTCAACGCTATATCATCTATAAAGATATTATAGTCCATGATTAATCATGATCACCAATAACAGAACATACATACATAGAGATATATATACGTGTTCTTCATCACTTTCACCCTAATTCTGCCCATTTCATAGTCTCTCACTACCAAAATCACCAAAATAAAACATGAACCTATCCACACTTCACATGTACTGCTCGAAATGTTCCAAGAAAGGTTTCAGGGTCCAACAGTATCACTAGTGTCGAGTTGGATCTCATAGACTTTCCAACTTGAGGAGGGGATGTTGGTACATTTATCGATATCCAAAGCCCAGCAAGAGCCCGCAAAGCAAGTTCGTGAATACCAGGAGCTAATATACAATCAACCACAGTAGATAACCCCCTTTTTAACAAATCCTATACATAGCTCTAACAAATCTCAATAGCAAGAACACTCACGTCAAGTCTCTGTAAATAATCGAAACATAATTCGTTAGCTCAACATGTATATATTTGCATTTTGTATAGAGTATTAGATAGCCATATACAAAGATTTGTATGCTCTTCTCTTTCTTTTTTTTGTTTCATCGATTACAGGTGAAAATAACAACACAAAATTTACAAAACTTATCAAATTACTTATTTAAAAATGTGGTTTACAAATTATTATATGTGGTTAATATGAAAGGTCATCAAATCTAGCAGCTAACGTTTTCCAGCTTTTGTTAAATTTTAAACAGTTAAATTTTGTTTTCTTTTCATAAAATTAAAAATTAATCCAATATTTGACTTTTTGTTGATGACATTAATCAAATTTTAATAAACCTGACGATGTCGTGCTTTATCATAAATGGACTTGGGTCTTGGTTAATCTATGATGGACTCAATCAGGGATGCATTCAGCCCATAAAATACTGCCTTGTAAGTAAGAATTTTTCATCGTAAATTATAATTTTAATCTTTTTTGTGATAAATAATCTAAGGACATTACAAAAATATGCTTTAGTTTCGCTCTATTCTAATAATGTCAACAACAATAATATTTAGTATAAATCTTGTTGTTATGCAAAAATTAAAAAAGTCCAATAATATGTAATATTACTTATAGTTAATGAGGAGAATTAATTTCTAATTTCGTATTTTCTCCATAATTTGGAAATAAATCAATTTAAGCTTAATCGTGTTAAAAGTAAACAAAAATTGATTTGTTTGGTTTGTAGGAAATCTTTGTGTTTGATTGTATGTTTCCATAGATCCAAGGGCGAAGAATAACAATGTGGAATAATTGGACTGACAGGAAGCAAGGGTTGCGTACTGCGCACATGGGGAAGGGGGGTGGTGGATGACAAGAGAACATTTGGACAGGCCTTGCTTGACTCGCACTACGACGCGTCGAAGGCGGAGGGCGGCGGGACTGTGAAGAAGCTGACATAATGTTGTCGTCATGTACAATCCTTATGCTAATCTCTTGGTTATCGAGCCCCTAACTATTTGTTTATTTTCTACTATTACTTTCACCTATTTATTTTACAAAATTAGTTATTAATTATAATAACAGGTATTATTAATTCAGTTTCCACTCCACCTCACCTGCTACAAAAATAAATATCACCTTCACCTTACTCGGAATACGGAACTGAAAACACAAACAAGTACATAACATCACATCAGATTCAGACATCAAACACAGCTCTCCTCTTTTTGTTGTTCTCCTCTTTTCATCGATTCTCTGTTCATTTTCCATTATTTCACAAAAAGTCAACTCTTCCCGTCCGCGTAATTTTGTTCTGAAATCATAAGATTTTAATATCTACAGTAATTCGATTTCCCAATTGCAATTTGAAGAATGAAAGGAGACGTAGACAGGAAAAAAAAAAAAAAGAACAAACAAAGACATAGCGGGTATAAGTAAAGCATGGTTTTGGTTTGGACAGCTAGATTGAAACTTTTATAGAATAAAAACACCGGACGTGATTTGTCAACATGTTATCCGCTCTTTTCTAAAGTGGATGATTTGATTTGATGGAAAAGCCTGTGCTACTGTTCATTGTATTTTGTTTTAGGCTTGGATTTTTCGGTTTAGTTGACGAGCACGATGTGTCAAAATCCGATTGCATTAAAATCTATTACTTTGATAGATGGATGGACTGATTAGAATCCTGAATGGACGCATCCATGCTACACTTCTAATCATTTCTTACGCTGAAAGCTTTTGGACATAAACCTGCCTCAAGTACCTCGCAGATGTTAATGTCATCTTAATCGTATATCTTTTACAAATGAAAGAAAAAGAATCTGACTTCTAATATTTAAAATATTCAAAGAGTCCCAATTAGCATTTCACTTCCTAATTTTCAATCTTATTGTTTTTTTTGAGTAGCATGACATATTTGTGATTATGTTATGTAAATGATTATTATAATTTTTTTTATCAAAGAACAAAATGGTTGTGTTAGTGAATCACTACTTCAATCATTTAGGGGTGTATTTTAATCCAATACTTAATTAACAAGTCTATTGAAAACTTTTCTTGGAGTAAACTAGCCGAGCAGGCGCCATATAATGCCCTCTTCTCTAACTATATAAAACAATGCGAAAAACAACAACTATAAATAATTTTATGTCTTAATTATTAATGCATATAATAATTGAGGATTTGAATACAACATTACCTCAGCATGCTTTTAATGCATCATTTCATATTAAAGTAACAATTTCTTGGTCAACTTTGCAATACTTTCTACTTATTAACAACAACAATAACAATAATATAGATTGTGAGGTTTAGTAGTTGATAGTCTTAACTTTCTCAAATAGAAAGGATGTTTTCAATAATACTTTTCACTTATTTTAACTAGCTAAAAATGTCATACAATAATTGATAAAAAAGTGGATCTTTCTTGTAATTATTATTTTTATTAATATTTTTTATCAATAAAAATTTAAAATGCTATAAAATATTATGACACCGGTTAACAAACATGTGATAAGTCAATATAAAATTAATAAAATCCAGTTGTAATATTCATAATACCACAATCAATATACTTTTAAAAGTAATTTTAGAATTAAAAATTAATAATTGCACATGCCTAGCTTTGATATCCAAAAATAGCACAGGAGATTTCTCTTTTATTTTAATTATATTTTATTCACATATTTATATTAACTTTAAATAAATATAAAGGTAAGATTTAATAGAAATATGATAATCGATCTAACAGAACTTCCTTCTCAAAAGACCTGAGGAATAATTACATTGCACGAAGATGTTTGGTAATAAATGATGCACTTCAGAAAGTACCGTCAGCCTTAAAAGTAGGTCTTTATTCTCAGCTTTCACAATAATATTAGGTCTAATTTCGCTGCTTTACAAGTTTTTATTTTATGTAAATTGACGTAATCCATGGTATGATAGTAATTATTATCTCGTTGATGCAAGTATTAAGCTGTTTTAGTAATGTGCCTTTTATATTTTATCATAATAGTTAAATATCAATTGTCACAAAAAAATTTATAAAAATGTAAATATAATGTTTTTTGAAAAAAATATAATGTAGAGTTATAATATTTTTATAATTTATAATGACTACAAAAAGAGATCAATTCCATGTAAAATAATTATATTTTGTTGAAAATTTGAAGAATTTGAATATTCTCAAGTTCAATATAATTTTATATGTTGAAAATGCAAATAATTTTTGAATATTTTTAACTTATTATGAAATTATAATCAAAAATTAACAAATTTATTTATTTGAATTCATATTCGTATTTACATCTAAATTTAATGTTTAAATAACTCATTTATTTCAAACTCGATTAGTTATTGCTATGTTACTTAAAACTTCTTTTTGAGTTTTTCTTGACCACCTTTCCAAAAAAATCATATGAAATTAAACTAATATGAAATACTTCTAAAATGATATACAATTAATAAAAATATCAAACTATTCAATGATCATCTATATTGAACTAACTGAGGTTCTAACTCCACATAATGGGCCGTCTGAGGAATTTTCCAAGACAATAGGTAAGATCTCGGACTAATTCAGATTTATAATAGAAATTGTGGACTCCAAATTGCACCAACAAACAATATCACCTCCTCCTTATCATGCACGTTTTAATGATAAAAAATGTTATTTCCAATGTTCTTATTTTTTATAATATTAGTAAGTTAGTATGTGAAAGATTAATTTTAATTAAAGCGCAAAGTGACTAAGGGGCCGGTTGAATGAATTGATCAATCAAAAGATAGAGAAAATAAGCATACTAAAGTATACATTTAGGTGAATGGTCAGGAATGACAAGGAATTAAGTATATTAAGATCTAAACAAATCATACTAATCCTTCCTATAATATGATCTTGGTCGTTTCAATTAATGATGGGATTAACAATTGCTTCATCATCTACATATATAGTGTAGTGCAACATCTTAACCCGCAACAAAAAAAGATGTTGAATAGAGTGTAAAAGAAGAAGAAAGTAAATTTTCAATTGAAGTTTTAGGTTGAACTATTATAAATTGATTTTGTCTCTCTTTTCATGATCTTTTTAAATTTTACTATGATTGCTCTGTGATTATTTTATATAAACATTTCATATTTATTGATTCTTACAAATGATGAAAAAAAATTACAAATCACTCTTCTGTACGGCAAAAATAACTCAATAACAAAAAAGATAAAAAAGAAAATATTATGACAAGGATATAATACTTTAAAAATAAAAATGTATACATTTTTTCATTACAATTAGATTTTTATAGATGTAAGAAAAGAAATCTAAGGATTATTAAAAAAATTACACGTAGATTGTCAAGAAAAGGTAATATGTTGAAATTTAAATTAACTTTCTTATGGTAGATAAAAATTAATGATAATTTAATAAGTACACAAATTGATCGTAATTATGTTTTATTTCTTGTAAATACACATTGAAAATATTTGCATGTCACACTTTATTTTTTATAGAATTTGTTCGTCTATAATAAATAATAATTGTTTTCATTATAATATACCATACATACATATTTTAAATGATAGTGCATTAAAATATAGTATTATTTTGATATATGTAATATATATGCATATTGAATGTGACTCTTTTGTATATGTACTTTATATAACGTTTTATTTAAATATTCAGAATTAGTAAGTATATAATTTTGCATAGTGTAAATATTCAACGTGAACATATTTTAAAATATTTATCAATTAGTCTTGATTTTTAAATAGAAATTTATTATTCGTTATCTAATATACATAAAATTTAAAATGACTTAAGCACAATATAAATTAAGAATATTTTAATATAGTTGAAGTAAATATATAATTTTAATACTATAAATACTTAATATGTATATATTTCAAAATAATTAAAGTTATTGTTAAGTGATTGTTTCATCATAATAGCTTAAGTTATTATATGAGACCAACTTAATTGATTTTATATATTTGTTAACACACCTCCTCAAATGAAAGTCCTTTGAATTTGAAACTTACACAGGCTCATTCTACTTCGTGCTGAATTAATTTGATGATAAATAGGTGAGTGGTAGGATTGAACTCAAGATCGTTTGATCATAAATACTCTGATATCATATTAAGCGACCGTTTCACCATAATAGCTTAAATTGTTGTGTGAGGCCAACTTAATTGGTTTTATATATTCACTAACATTTATATCTATTAATTTTTTGAAATTTATTTATTTGTTTTGATTTTATAATTATATATTTATTATCTTAAAACTAATCTATATTTATTTAATATATATTTTAAAATTAAAGTTACTTTAATCAGAACATATTATGTGTCAGTTCTAATAAATTTAGGTCTTTTTTTTATATATGTATAGTTTAAGTGATTTCTCATACGGGTAAGAATAATGATGCACATGTTGCATTATTGAATAATTTCCGAGCATATATGGAAAAAGAATAGAATCCGAAATTAGATAAAAAAAACCTGACGAAAATTAAGGAGGAAATAGGGTGGATTGTGATTACAGTAGCCTTTTTGCCTCCTCTTTACTTTACTGTTCTTTGCTATTTTTGACGTAATTACGTGGAAAAGATATGTAGTGGACATTATGTTGTTTGGCATTCCTTCCTCTCGAGCAGTTGGCCGTGTCAATCAAAATGACTAGTGATGGCATAGATAAATAAAGCATCCTGCTCCCTTGGCAATCATCAAAGTTGTTGCAATAATGAATTTTGCATAATCAAATCTCGTGGCACCTTCACTGTGTTATTTTCTAAATGTACCTTACCTCACAGTCCAAATGTGAGACCTTCTCGAGTACTTGTAACCTAAGTGGGTAATATCATTTCTATTTTACCTTACATTTGTATTGTTTTTACGAAAATATTCAAAATGCTTGTTCTTTTAACTTCAGTAATTACTGAGTTTATTTTTATCCTGGGTCAATCAAATTTAGAGTTTATTAGCCCTACACTAATTTATAAGAAGAGTTATTATTATTTAAAAATACAAATTTCAAACATAAAGGTATAAGATATGTATTATATATGCTATACAAATTGTGAAAAGTCGAATAAAATTATTAGTCATGTTTTTGAAATTAAATTAATAATGTGAGAGATAATTTTAATTTTCACCATTATTAATATAATTTAAAATGGTAAATTTAACATTTTCCTTGTTGACAGAGGGCAAAAGCCAAAACTCCTGAGAATTGAGTTTGTTAAAAGCATTGAAACTCGCAACATATATTACATCAGCTACTGAGGCCAAACAATTTGAGTAGCTGCAAAAGGCTACATAGTCTAGAAAATGAGGGGGGATTGAATCGGAGGGTGAAGGGTAGGGGGTAAAGCTCTTTTGCCACCTTGCTTTTAGCTGCGCCATCAGGATATCTTTTCGTCTGATATGTTCTCAAACTGTTGATGTAACCTATTAGCATATTATATTATATAATAATAATAATAATAATAATATAAAACTAGTACGCAAGCCAAGTAGTCATTTCAAAGTTTGTATGTAATCTGTGAATAAGATTATATGTATACATAGACATCCCACCTTCCTTAACATTGTCAAGAGAGAGAGACATTTCAATCTGATATTTCACAGTTAAAGCAAAATCATAACTGCTGTATCATTGACTTATGTAACTTGGCATACATTAAAACTTTCTTTCTACTGTTGGACTATTACATCTTGGAGATTCACGAGTTATGTAAAATATGAGTATAGGTAGGCAACATGCTCTTAACTTGCTTGATGAAGCAAAAGTAATTGATATGCAGAAATGACAAGAGGAAAATAGAAGAAGAAAACCAAAAAAAGAGCAAAAGAAATGGATTGGAGGAGAACAGAACAGAGATGGCGTGTAGTGACAATGTCTTTGACAAGACAATAATTTAATCTTTTTGTACTGATTATTGTCAGATGAGATATATGGAACAGCTTTATCGATTCATGGTGAAATCTTCCTTCCTATATCTCTCACGCACACGAAAGAGAGTGTACTCTCTCTTGTTCCATCTTCCCCTCCAATTTTTTCTTCACTACTGACAAAGAATACCTGCACACTTTCTCACGCACGCACGCATACGCCAGACAGAACCCTACACACACACAAACCACTCCTTCTTCTTCTCCTCGGTCCTCCTTCTCATTGCTATATGCCCTTTATCATATGATCACCTCGCTCTCAAGGAAAGAGATAGAAAGAGAGACGGCAGAATACGACAGAGCTTCGAAAACTCAGAGATTTCCCCTAACCTACCTTTCACTCATACCTTCTCTATTTCGCCTTTTACCCTGCCACCGCCCTTTTTATCTAATCCCCATAAAAACGCACCCTTTATATTACTATTACTCCTCTTACTTACACCCCAATCCTCACAACCCTTTGCCAGCTTCGTTTTCGACATGGCTTTTGTTGCTTGATTAGGGTTGTAGAAGTGAAATAGTTTGGCTTTTGTTTAGGTGTTTCTTTATTGTTTAGCTTAGCTATTCTACTTATTGGATTCTACTCATGGAGAACTATCACCGTCATTTTGACAATGCCGACACGCAATTGCCTCCTGGCTTTAGGTTCCACCCTACTGATGAGGAGCTTATTACTTACTATCTTCTCAAGAAGGTTCTTGACAGCAACTTCACTGGTAGGGCCATTGCAGAAGTGGACCTCAACAAGTGCGAACCATGGGAGCTTCCTGGTAACCCTATTATACTCGATCACTACGTTTTTTTAGACTGCCTAATTCATTCCGAGTCATTTTCTTTGAGACTGCCTAATTCATTCCGAGTCATTTTCACAATATTTTTTTATTTGCAGATAAGGCGAAGATGGGAGAGAAAGAGTGGTACTTTTTTAGCTTGAGAGACAGGAAGTACCCAACTGGGTTGAGAACCAACAGAGCCACTGAAGCTGGCTACTGGAAGGCGACAGGAAAAGATCGGGAGATTTACAGCTCCAAGACTTGTTCCCTTGTGGGAATGAAGAAGACTTTGGTGTTTTACCGAGGAAGAGCTCCTAAAGGAGAGAAAAGTAACTGGGTTATGCACGAGTATCGTCTTGAAGGCAAATTTGCTTATCATTACCTGTCCAGGAGCTCAAAGGTGATTGATGTACTATCCCAACTTTTTACCTGTTTTAGCTTCTTCGTCATAGCATGATAGTTTAGTCGTTATTTGTTTGGATACACGTCCTTCATGGATGCTGGATATACTTTATAGCTTCGTTTATTCTTTCACAGCTTTGTTAGTCAGTACCACGATCGTGTGCCTATTCATCTTCTAGATACACTTCCTTCTCTGGCATAGAAATGCTGTGCTGGATTGATGTTTAAAAGATATTGATATCGTTCTTTTTCAATGTTTGGTTCATAGTTATTATCGTAGAAGTTCCAGTGTTCTCAACCTAAAATGCCTGTGCTACTTAAACCCTAATACCTAGCAATTGTTGCTTATAGTTTTAGATCTCATGTTGATTTATCGAGCATAAAAGTTATCATCAACCCTTCGTGGTGCAACCTTTTATGTTGTGCATTTGTTCATGACATTACCTTGCGGAGACTAGCAATTATTAGGCAAGTTTATTTGATTAGAATTTGTTGGTTGGTTAAATGGATATGATTACGAATGACGTTAACTTATGCGTAATGAATAAACAGGATGAGTGGGTGATCTCTCGTGTCTTTGAAAAGAGCGGGAGTGGCGGCGGTGGAAGCGGCAACGTCGTAAACGGCAGCAACAAGAAGAGCCGTTTCAACCTCCACTCAGAAGCCAGCTCTCCTTCATCAGTCTCTTTGCCTCCTCTCTTGGACCCGGCCACCATCACCACCACTTTCACTGACCGTGACAGTTGCTCCTACGACAGTCAATCCCAGCAGCAGCAGCTGCCCGAGCACGTGTCCTGTTTCTCCACCACTGCCACCAACTTCGACTTCGCTCCGCCGCCTCCATCAATGACTCGGTTCCCGAGAAACATGGGCATTGCTAATAATTTCCCTAACCTTAGGTCACTACAAGAAAATCTGCAGTTGCCTCTCTTGTTGCCCTCCTCAGTCCCACCTCCACCGCCACCATTCTTCGGCAGTGCAATGACTTGGATGGTCGGTCCCGAGGATGGTGGCGACGGCAGCGGTGGTGGTGGAAGGGTGACAATGGGTCCCTCTGAGCTAGACTGCATGTGGACCTACTAAGACTGCGATGTATGTGATCCATTAATTAGCTCTTGGAAGACCTATTCGGGTCTCAAATGTGTGTACTGAGTAGGGTACTATATTAGGAGGAAATTAGTAATGAGTCCATGTCTGCTTAGATGTCAGTTTCAGTAGGATTTTCTGATTTATGTATCATCATGACCACTAGTGATTGTCTGTGTTAGATAGGGAGTGACTTGGATGTTGGTTACGTTGGTTGGTTCGTTCGTCTGATTAATGCGCTGTTGTGTTATGTTCCTCGGGGAAGTTATTAATGGGTATATGTGATTTGTCTTGTTTGTTACCTTCTCTCTTCGTCTACAGTTTTATGGCAAGCGAGGTCTGCGGGTTACTGTTGTTATCATGCGTGTGATGGGTACAAAAGGAGAGGCGAGGGCATTTAATGGGCGGTAAAATTAGGTGTGTCTAGCCGTGGTTATGGGTTCAATTTTCACATGGGATGGGGGTGGGGCGGATGGGTCCTGATTCCTGGCCTTATGATGGGACTGGGAGAGCAGTGAGGAAGTGACATATTTATTGTTTCCTCTGCAGTCATGTATCCACTCTCTTACTGTGAGTGTATGCATTGTTGCTTCTTCAAAAAGTGGGGCTAGTGTGTTAGGAAACCAACTCATGACTGAACTAGGATGTTCGTAAACTGGCAATTAGTTGGAGTTTAAGCTTATTTTGGTCACTTCCAATTGTCTGTGTGAGTGAAGAGTTCTTACTGACCTATGGCTGATCTCTCCCTCGTCTATATGGTGAAAGTTCCAACGAAATATACAGTCATCTTCTTGCCCTTAAGTAACTGGTAAAGGGTAACGAGCATATCTTCAAAGAAGACCTATAATCTCCAATCAGTGCATCGCGTTAATATGAAAATGAAAGATTGAGCATGAGTGACCATCAAAGATGCCAAGGTAGATACCATCTTCAGGAGCATCCTGTCTACTTGAGTACAAAACATTACTAGGGGGCTTATACTCCGAAACTGAGCTTTGTGTAACTGTCTTGACATTTGCAATCAAAAGCATGTACAAAAAAGTTGCAAAACAAGAAGAAAAGCGAAGAGCCTATAGATGGCTGTGAATCTCGACACTACTGACTAAAATTTGTTGCCACTTGTTTTGGCCAAATTGAAAAGGCCAAATGTTATGTAAGATGATGAGGACGGTGATGATGGTGGCTCTGGCCAGCTTCTTTGGTATGTCGAGGTTGAAATTTGGCACAATACTGCTGCATAATTGGGAATGCAATGAGTACCACCTCATTTTGGGATCTGTGGTGGTGGAGGTGGTGGCCACTGGCCAGTCATGCCAGTCCATTTTGTGCATGGAAAAGGCATAGCACGCGATGTACCGTGTTTGTGCAACTTTTGGATTTATAATGTCTTGGCTCCTGCCATTTCTGCTACACACAACACAAATATACAATATGGTTGTGTAGATAATATAGTTTCTGGACAAACATCCAAAGGATCAAAATGGCATTGACCAAAAGCTGGGTTTTGGAGGTTTATCTAAGGAGAAGGGGGAATTATGAGCTTAGAAATATGGAATCATATATGTTGTACTCTGTGTTTTGTGGGGCCTGGTTTATACACTGCAAATATAATTTACCTTTCACATCTATACGTTTTGCTATTTGCTGTTTTAGTTATCTGAGTCAGTCCTTTTTATTCCAGGAATTTTATGGGGTAGATATGGCATGTGGCAGATTGCCTCCCAAGAATCATTCGACCAAGGTTTGGGTCCAGGATAAGAGGTCTCTTTGAAGTTAACCAACCTTGCATTCCCGGATGTCCAATCTATAAAATTTAATTCATTTGATGACTTGATACAATGAACTGTAAAGTTTGGTCGGGGATAAGGTCGATTTCGACTATAATCCTGTACTTTCGCATGTCCAGTTCATACACTTTAGGTTCACTTTTGATTTAGGTAAAAGAGGATGACTTGGCACGGATTTGGTAAGAATTTAATGAGCCGGTTACAGGTACCTTAATGCTACAACCAATCTTTTTAGAATCCTAAGTTCCAGAAGTCTTGACCCAGCCAGTTTAGAGGTTTACAGATTAAAGTTCAACATACTGTTGATTAGTAATAGTTGTCTGATTTATAAAAAATAATTAAAAAGTAAAAGAAAATTTTAAAACATTTATAGAAATGAGGGATATCTAATCTACGAGTACATCTTTACACATTTTTCAATTCAATCCTATATCTTGGTTCTTTTTCTGGGTTATAAAAATCAATATTATAAATTGGTCTGAGGCTCAAAATAAAAATAAATAATTACTTTTAAAAACGAAATTATTTTTATTTTTATTTTAAGGAAAACAAAAACAAATTTGTAGAAATAGAGAGCGAAGAAGAAATGTAGAAATGCTCTGTATTACTACTTATTCACTTTAGGTAACTCTAATTAAAGAAACAAATCAACTAAATATTACACAATATTAATGTACATGAATTTAGGAGAAAATGAAAGCTAATTAGATGTTAATAATTAACTGCCAAAGATTATGTCAATGCCCCCCATTAAACTCAAGGTAGTAGTGAAGACGATAATTTAAGTTTGGAGAGAAGATCTTGAAAACGTCGACTATGTTAGTAAAAAGATAAGCAATTTGTGCTTGAGATAAGATTGTGACAAGTTGTATAGTTCCATAAAGCACATAATGACGTATAAAATGACAATTGATCTCTATGTATTTAATTCGTTCATTAAAAAAATCATTGTGAGAAATCTACATGGCAATATGATTATCACAAAAGAGAGTAATTGTTGAAGACAAGAATTTATTTGTACTTTATTCCAAGAAAAAAAATAAATTGCAAGTGGAAAGGCATTACTTCTCTTCTCATGTCTAGAATCCAAAGTTGTCGTACCCTTGTTACAAAAATCACGAGAGTGCATAAACAAAGATGTGAATTTTATATCTTACTAGTTGAAAAATGGTACGAAATCTCCTTTTTTGATACCGGCCTTAGGTATTGGCTAGTACTGGAAGTTTTGCCTGGTTCGTTCATTAAAAAGATCATTGTGAGCAATCTATACGGCGGTATGATTATCACACAAGAAAGTAACTGCTGAAGAAAATTATTTATTTGTACATTATTTCCAGAAAAACAAAAACAAATGGCAACTAGAAAGGCATTGCTTTTCATCTCATGTCTAGAATCCAAAATTATCGTATGCTTATTACAGAAATTTTGAGAGCGCGTAAATAAAGATGTGAATTTCTACCATATCAGCCGAAAAATGTTACAAAATCTCCTTCTTCGGAACGGGTCTTGGATATGGACTAGTACTCAAAGTTTCACCTAGTACTGGCTTGTTGGAAAAATTGACTAACTAAATCCCACAGGTAAAATAAGTAAGAAAATAACATACAAAAATTTAACGTAGTTCACCATCTAATTTGGGCTACGTCCACAGGCCAAACTCCGAATAAAACTTTCACTACTGAAAATTGCAAGTACGGAGAGTAAAAATAATATAAGAAAATAGTAACACTCACACACAAGATGTTTCCCAAATTTACTATCCCTAGGATAACATCCTCACTATTTTATCACTCACCTTTTTAGCAAAAACGTTTCCTAAAAATACCTAAAATCACTCTATCACAAAATTTTAAAACACTACTACAAAATATATATTCATTGCTCTCTTATCAAAGAAGGAGGAAGGGTCTTTATATAGAACCTCCACCGCCTCTTTCATGTCAAGCTTACAGCTTGCATGTGGAGGGTCTATATAAAGACCCTCCCTCCTTCTTTCATAAGAGAGAAATGTATATACATTTTGTGGTAGCAAGCTGTCCATTGTGACAGCTTGCATGCAAGTTGCTTACGGCAACTTGTTACATGCAAGTTGTCATAGACAACTTGCTTCCTTCTTCCTTTTTTTTAAATACCTATGTCGGAAATTACCTTAAAATTCTCCTCCTACTGACTATATGGTATTTACTATCATCCCTGCAGATGATTGACAGAACACTCAAACTTTCTCCTGGGTAGAACTTTTGTCATCATATCTGATCCATTCTCATCTGTATGAATCTTCTCAAGCTGTAATAGCTTCTTTTCTAACACCTCTCTGATCCAGTGATATCTCACATCAATATGCTTTGATCTTGAATGGAATGAGGCATTTTTCCTAAGATGAATAGCACTCTAGTTGTCACAAAATAGTTGATATCTATCTTATTAAAAACCAAGTTCATTTAAGAACTTCTTTATCTATAGGAGCTCCTTGCATGCTTCAGTTGTAGCAATAAATTCCGCTTCAGTGCTGGATAAAGCAATACATTTCTGTAATTTTGATTTCCATGACACGGTTCTCCCTGCAAAGATAATTATGTAAAGTGAAATAGACTTTCTCGAGTTAACATCGCTGGCAATGTCTACATCTGTGTAACCAACTAATACAGGCTTTGTAGTTCCAAACCATAAACATATTTTGAAAGTTCCACGTAGATACCTGAGAATCCACTTCACAACATCCCAATATTCCTTACCAAGATTTGAAAGGAACCTACTCACTACTCCAACTGAATGCGTAATATCTGGCTATGTACATACCGTAATGTACATCAAACTTCCAACTGCAGAAGCATAGGGGACTTTCATCATCTCCTCGTCTTCATCTGTCAAAGGCCATTACTTACTACTCAACCTAAAGTGATTAGCAAGAGGACAACTAACCGCTTTAGCTTTATCTATGTTAAACCTTTGAAGTACTTACTCAATGTACTTCTCTTGTGATAACCATAATTTCTTGGTGTCATGCCAAGAATTTGTTTTGCTGGCCCCAAGTCTTTCATGGCAAAATACTTGCTTAGCTGCTTCTTCAAACTGTTAATCTTATTGATATTTTGGCCAACAATCAACATATCATCAACATAAAGTAAAATGATAATGAAATCTTCACCAGAGAATTTTTTTACAAAAACACAGTGATCTGAAGTAGCCTTCTTGTAGCTTTGCTCCCCCATAATTGTTTCAAACTTCTTATACCACTACCTCAATGCCTGTTTTAAACCTTAAAGACTTTTTGTCAATCTACACACATAGTCCTCTTTCCCTTTTTCCTTGAAACCCTCTAGCTGCTCCATATATATCTCTTCTTCCAAATCTCCATGAAGAAAAGATGTCTTAACATCCAACTGCTCGATTTTTAAATCTAGACTTACTGCTAAACCTAGCACTGTACGGATGGATGTCATTTTAACAACTGGTGAAATATCTCATCAAAATCAATACCTTTTCTTTGGTTGAATCCTTTAACAACCAATCTAGCTTTGAATCTTGGACGAGAATTGTGTTCATCATATTTAATCTTGAACGCCCACTTATTTTTCAAAGCTTTCTTGCCTTTTGGCAATTTCACCAGCTCAAAAGTTTTATTCTCATGCAAGGACTTCATCTTATCTTGCACGGCTTCAAACCAATTCATCTTATGTTCATCTAGTATAGCCTCTTGAAAATTCTCAGGTTCTCCCCAATCAGTAAGTAACACAAACTGATCACTGGAGTATCTAGTTGTGGCTTGTTTTACTCACGTAGATCTCCCTATTGGAACCTGAGCAATCTTTGGTGCTAGTGGTTGATTCTGGACATCGTCTTCATCAGAATCTTCACCTGATTGATTTACAATAGGAGTATCATCATCAGCTATATTCCGTTGGCAACTTTCAATTTCATATCAAAATTGTCTTCGCACCGTTTTTAGAGGAGTTAACTCTAAATCCACTGGGTCATAATTAGTTCTTGAAGCATCCATTTTCACTTTGTCGAGATCTTCAATGGTTTGATCTTTGGCAAATATAGCATCATGGCTTCGAATTTACTTCTTCTGGATTGGATCATAAAATCGATAACCTAATTGATCTTCTCCATAACCAATAAATATACACTGACGAGTCTTGACGTCAAGCTTGGATCTCTCAGCTTTAGGAATATGGACATAAGCTTTGCAACCAAAAACCTTCAGATGATCATAGGAAACATCCTTTTCTGACCATACTTTCTCTGGAACATCAGACTTTAAAGGAATGGATGGTGAGCGATTTAATACATGAACTACTGTGAATAAAGCCTCACCTCAAAATGTCTTAGGCAACTTTGCATGTGAGAGTAAGCATCTAACCCTCTCCATCAAAGTCTTGTTCATCCTCTTAGCTAAACCATTCAATTGTGGTGTCTTAGGAGGAGTAGTCTGATTTCGAATACCATGCTCTTTGCAATAGACATCAAATGGTCCACTGTACTCTCCACCATTGTCTGTTCTAATGCATTTTAACTTCTTCCCTGTTTGTCTTTCAATTGAGGCATGAAATTTCTTGAAAACATATAGCACTTTATCTTTAGTCTTCAATTTGTACACCCACGTCTTCCTAGAATGATCATCAATGAAAGTCACAAAGTACTGAGCACTACCTAGTGAATTTGGCATTATCCCACAGAAATCTGAGGTTACCAAATCCAACACATTTTTCATCCTGGAGGAGGGAAACTTTTGAAGGCAACTTTATTTTGCTTTCTTGCAAAACAACAACACACTTCTTTAAACGTACCTAGTTAACTCCAAATAATGCATTCTTTTTCACCAACTGACCGAATCTCTTGTGCCACAATTCAATTGCATCATCTTTCTCCACTGGATTTACAACATTGTTGGAGACCTTTGCCTGCATCACATACAACTTTGAGCACTTCTTACCTTTGGAGATTACCAAGGAGCCTTTAGTAAGTTTTCATTTGCCATCATTGAAAGTGCTGCAAAAGCCTTTATCATCAAGTATGCCAACCGAGATCAGATTGAGGCGAAGATCAGGAACATGTCTGACATCTTTCAGAGCCAGTCTCATGCTAATGTCTATCTCCAAGTGAATATCACCTTTTCTGATGATTTTGATTAAACCGCTATTTCCCATTTTAACGACACCAAAATCTCCTTCTGCATATGATGAGAAGAGTTCTTTATGTAATGTGGTGTGAATAGTGGCACAACTATTACCTATCCAGTTAAACTCACAGGATGCACTATTCACATCATTATCATATGAGAGGATGTGAAAGTCATCAATGGTGGTAGCCGTCGATGCATGTTCATCATCACTACTATCATCTTTCTTGATTTCTTTGCTTTTGTTCTTTCTTCTTTGAACTTTCGACAGAACCTTTTGATGTGACCCTTCTTTTTGTAATGATAACACTCAACATTTGCATATTTATTTGATCTTCCTCTGCTTTTATCTCTAAAATTTGGACCTCTAGATTTGCTCCTCCCTCTAGAACCTGTGACCAAAAGTTCTGACTATTTTGAAGAGCCGAACTCTGTGATCTCCGTCTCATCTCTTCATTTAGAATTCTATTTTTTATAGATTCCATGTTAACAACACCATCAACTGCAGAATTGGTGATTGAAATCTTCAAAGTCTCCCAAGACTCTGGCAAAGAGGCAAGCATGAAAAGGGCAAGTACTTCATCATCGAATTTTATTCCCATTCCTAATAATTGATCCACGATCCTCTGAAATTCATTTAAGTAATCTGCGACAGAGATACCTTCTCGATATTTTATTTGTACCAATTTTGTCAAATAAAATAATTTATTGTTACCGATTTTTTAGGCATACAACTCCTCAAGCTTCTTCCATAACATCCGTGCGTGAGTCTCGTTACAGGTATGATTATACACATTATCTTCAACAAATTGCCGACTAAAATTACATAACTGCTCATGCTCAAATGTCCACTCCTTGTCTGATTTATTTTCAGGTTTTGTTGTGGTAAACACCGGTAAATGCAATTTTTTGACGAAAAGAAGATTATCTTTCATCTTGTTCTTCCATATGTGGTAGTTGAAGCTATTTAGGTTAATCATCTTGCTTATGTTTTCCTCCATCTTGACCGTACGTGTAAATAGTACCCGTACGTGTGAACAGTACCCGTACATATGAACCTTGCTCTGATACCACTTGTTAGAAAAATTGACTAATTAAATCTCACATGCAAAATAAGTAAGAAAATAATACACAGAAATTTAATGTGGTTCACCCTCTAATTTGGGCTACATCCATAGGTCAAACTTCGAATGAAACTTTCACTACTGAAAATAGCAGGTACAACGAGTAAAAATAATACAACAAAATAGTGGCACTCATACACAAGGTGTTTCTCAAATTTACTTGTCACTCACCTTTTTAGGAAAAACGTTTCCTAAAAATACCCAAAATCACTCTCACACAAAACTTTAAAACACTACCATAAAATATATATATATTGCTCTCTTATGAAAGGAGGAGGGTCTTTATATAGACCCTCCATCGCCTCTTTCATGTTAAGCCTACAGCTTGCATGCAAGTTGTTTACGACAACTTGCTTGCTTCTTCCCTTTTTTTTAACGGTAACTACCTTACATAGCTAGTATCGTAAATTTTGATTATTTTAGGACCAAGTTGGAAGCCCCTAAGAGACTCTCTCTCCCTCACAATTTCATTCAATTTTTTTGTCCCTCTCAACATTTTCGATTCTCCTCCTCACCTCTCACTGTTGCCATCGTCCTAGTCTCCCTTTTGCCACTATTGCAACGCCAC
>JANZXR010000172.1:48854123-48890387 GCA_027575705.1 Erythroxylum echinodendron | reverse complement strand
TTCATGATTGTGTATCATTACTATGATATGCCTCTCCACCGAGCCTTCTTCACCTGCTGCTCTCTCTCCCCAGTGCCCTTAGCCCCTGCTCAGCTGCTCTCCTCCACCATCGCTGCCACTACTTGTTGAAACCAGAAATTTTCAAATATGATTTTGACCCGACCTAAACCAAAAAATCTCGATCTGACCCTTGAACCGACCTAACCCATTGAACCAAATTGGAATGCTGACGTTTTTGGATGTGTTTTGAATTATTTTTTTCGCTCGTGAATTGTATTTGAATGGTGCTTTGGTTGTGTTGTGTAATATGGAATTTATTTTGGAATTGTTGGAATTTTTATGAATTGAGAATTGCGAAATTTGAGTTTAAATTATGAAGGTTAGAAATATTTGATAATTGCAATATAAATAATTTCTTAATCTAATAAACTGAAATGCAAAAATTTTATTCATATGATGATGTTAATGTGATGATATTGGTAAAAAACAACGAAACATATTTAACCAAATTAGTTCCTGGATTTACAGTTAGAGGTGAAAAACAATTTGTTTCTTGTAAATATTGTATCGATTCACAACTCACATTTTTCACTATGCCAAGATTTGCAGAATTTGCACCAGAAGTTAGTCAATATCCTAATGTAATTTATTTAGACTATAATGCACCTTGCTACAATTGAATCAAACTAATGGCGAAATCTTACTTATATCAATGTACATCAAAATCACACCTTAAGGTCAATGTCTTAAAGCTTTTTTTTTTTGATTTGTTTGACTATTTTGTTTTGTTTTTATGTCCAATGAACATGTATACTTTTTAACATATCATAGAATAGTTATTTATATGATAATTAAATGATATTTGTTTTCATATTAGTTATAATTATTATTTATATGTGAAATATTTGAAAATTAATGCTAATAAAAATAAATAAATTGTTTTTATTTTAAAATTTTCGTATAATGATATTTGGAAACATGATTAATGTAAAATTATAAAGTATACGGTATAATATTCTAATAAACTATTTTGTAATTTTAAAAAAAATCATGGATTATTTCATAAATTTTAAAAATTATCCAAAACGGTACCGGTATTGATTGGTGCTGGTACAGTACCGCACTAGAATCAAATCCAGTACTGGAACGATATGGTATTCATAATGTTGAGCTTAAAATTTGCTCGAAATATTTTCTATATAATTTACATATGCTTTATAAGCCCTTGCAACTTAAAGCACAAATATCATTATATTCAATATTCTTCAATACTGCGATTAAAAAGGTAGAAATACATGTCTTCAAGTTACATAATAAGTCATTTTTGTTAACCATCAAATTTTTAGTAACTAAACTAATTAATAAAATCTAACTTAATTCATCCCTGAGTATATGTTTGTAAAAGCTTTTTTTCTAAATCTAAAAAGAGACAATAAAATGAAATGAGTGTCAAGATGTTAAACATAGGGTAATATCAACTAATTGAATTGACATAACATAGGGTAACATGCTAATTCCTAATTCTTGATAATTGTAGAATACTTGAAATTACAACAGCAAATTTATGATCTAATCGTCAATTAAGTTCTTCGAAGCATCGATTTAGATATATATAACCATTTTAGGAAATAACTTTTAATTTAATAATTCAAGAATATCAATCAAATTTCATTTCTCAATATACTACAAATTTTATATTATTTCCAGTCACGATAACTATTATAATAAACTAAGTTATAAATCATCGTCTACTAATCATCAATTCACTAAAATTTGGACCATTGAGATTTTCATTTCACATATCGTTTTATATTATATTTCAACAAAATTTAAAAATATTATCATTAATGATGTGAAAAAGGTCAGATGATATAAAAAATTTTATTAGTTATCAAAAAAATGTGTATTGATACAATAAATTCAACATCAAACATTCAATAGAAATTTCACTAAGACGGGAGGATTAAAAAAGTATAGTAGTATACAGCTTTATTTTTAACTATTAAAGAGACTGTTTCTAAATGACCCACATGAATAACTGAAAATAAAAATAAATAAGTAATATTGATACTACAAATTCATCAACCAAAATTCCCATTTGATCAGTTAGAATTTTAAATATCATTAAAATGTCAAACCACTATTACACGAGTCGAGGATTAAATTTTTTCTAAGGACAAAATTTGACCGAATGTCTCAATTTCTTTAAGAAGGGGGCTTAGTGCCTACTTTTTGTGTGGTCTAAATCATGGACAATTTTCAAACTTTTATGGAAGTTAAAATTACATTTTTATATGATTTCGATATTCGAAACAACAATAGGGTTGTCTCAGGATCAATTTAACTCATTTTTCATGCCAAAATAGTCACTTTTTATGATATTAAAGTAGTGCCTGGGAGGTCCAATTGGAGGACGTGGCACTTGAAAATAACAATAGGCAGATGAATTATGCATTGAAGGTTCCCTAGTCTAATAGTTACCTATCTAGACATCATAGCAGCATATATGTATAATTTCCAGCATGTGGGAAGATTGGACAACTCTGCCTGGGTGTACGAGTGTCATAGTACAATTAGAGACCAACAACTTTTTCAAGATGTTTTTGACAGCAAATACTGGAGAGATTGTATTATTTATGCATGTAAGAGAGACAATCGGAGTAACCTTCCATTTTGGAAAAATATCCAGGTCTAAACAATCCTTCACCATTAAAAAACATGCCCCCCTCCTCTTCCAGATTAGTTATGTTCCTCCTTGCATATTCTTTCTTCTTAACTACCTATAACAAACTCATAACAACTTACTTACATGGCAAATTCTCCCTTCCTCAGCTTGCCTGCGAACGTAAGTTTTGATGGGCTTAGGTTGCTTAGGTAATATGGGTCAATCACTAGGAGATGTGCTAACATTGCTAACAATTCTCTCCTCAATAGGCGTCTTGTCTTCAAAGTGAGTAGAAGGAAATTATCATTCAATGAATTTTGCATCCTCCCAAGTTGTTTCCTCTGTTGGTTTATCTTTCCAACGGACGAGCCACTATTGAATATTTCTACCATTGGACTTAGTGATGCGTGAGGCTAGGATTGCTTCAGGTTCAACCAATTCCAAGGTGTCCATCTCTAAACCTTGAGGAAGACTAGGCTCAACAGGATGATCGCCCACTGCCCTTTTTAGTTGGGCAACATGGAAAATCATATGTACTTTGAATGTAGGTGGGAGTTGTAGTTTATAAGCAATCTGTCATACCTTTCTAAAAATTTTAAAAGGACTATAATATTTTGCAGAAAGCTTGGGACAAATTTGCCTTGCAATAGTAAGTTGTCTATGTGGTCTTAGCTTAACAAAGACCAAGTCTCCCTCCTGAAACTTCACCTCCCTCCAGTGAACATCTACAAATTTCTTCATCATAAATTGTGCACGTAATAGGTTATGTTTGAGTTGGTGTAAAACTTCATCTCTATCAACCAAAGCTAGCGCCACTGATTCCACTTGAGTTTCTCCTTGGGAAAAATGCAAAAAGGTTGGTGGAAGGCGACCATAGACTACTTTGAAAGGAGTCCTCCCAATTGAGACATGATAGTTATATTATAACAATATTCATCCCAAGACAACCAATAAGATCAATTTTTAGGTTGTTCAGTAGTGAAGCAACGAAGGTAGGTTTCTAGACACCTATTAACCACTTCTGTTTGTCCATCCGTTTGATGATGGTAGGAAGAACTCATCTTTAATACTGCCCCTTGCAGCTTGAATAACTCTTTTCAGAAATTACTAGTGAAGAGTGGGTCTCCATAGCTCAATATGGAGCTCTGAACACCATGCAATTTCACCACATATCGGATAAATACTGCAGCCATTGTTTTAGTTGTAAAAGGTTGTTTGAGAAGTAAGAAATGAGCATACTTTGATAGTCGATCTACTACTACCATTATAACTTCGTAATCACGGGACTTCGGCAACCCTGTAATAAAATCCATTGAGACTTCATCCTAAATCAGTTGGGAACAGGTAGGGTTTGCAAGAAACCAACTGGAGACATAGCAATGAATGTATTCTTTTGGCATATGGCACATTCACGAACAAACTTTTGTATTGACCACTTCATTCCTAGCGAAAACAATCTGCTAACCAATCTCTTATAAGTCTTTAGGAAACCAGAATGTCCCCTTAAAGGTGAGGAATGATACTCTTGCAGTAATTGGGGAATTAATGTTGAAGTGGATGAAAGAAATAACCTGTTCTTATAAAACAACAAGCCGTCCCTTAGATGATATTCAGGTTTAGAGATGGGGTTCTGTAGGAGAGCTATAATGAGTAAGTTCAGTTTGGTATCCCCCTTCACCTCCTGTCCGACCACATCTATATCAAGCCAAAATGGGGCTGAAATTGTCATGAACAATTTCTTATCATCTTCCATTCTAGAGAGGGCATCTGTAGCTCCATTTTGCTTTCCAGGTTTATGGATAACTTCAAAGTATAAACTCAACAACTTAGTTCGTCATCATTGTTGATCTATTGATGGAATCCGCTGGTCTAATAAATGCTTCAAAGTCTTATGGTCGGTATAAATCTTGAAATGTCTCCTAGTTAAAAAATGCTTCCAATGCTGAATTGCCATCACTACCGCCATCACTTCTTTCTTATAAACAGATTTGGAATAAGTTGATTCAGTTAGTGCCTTGCTGAAATAAGCCAATGGGCGGCCTTCTTGTATTAGGACAACACCTAAACCCCTTCCTGAAACATCACACTCGATGGAAAATTCCTTGGAGAAATCTAATAAGGCTAAAACTGGTGATGTAGTCATTCTCCTATTCAACTCCTCAAAAGCTTTTTGGGACTCTTTTCTCTAATTGAACCCGTCTTTCTTAGTAAGTTTAGTAAGTGGTTTTGCAATTTTACCATAATCTTGGACAAATTTTTTGTAGTACCCGGTGAGACCAAAAAACCATCTTATTCCCTTCACATTCTTGGGAATGGGCCACTCCAAAATGCTTTTGATCTTCGATGGATCCATAGCTACCCCTTCACATGAGATAATATGGCCTAGATACTCCACAGATTGCTGTCCGAAAATACATTTCCTCCTATTAGCATACAATTGATTGTCCAGTAGGAGTTGTAACACCTAAGACAAATGCTGCATATGTTGATTCCAATCTGAACTGTAAACTAAAATACCGTCAAAGAAAACCAGAACAAGCTTACGTAATAGAGGTTTGAAAATAGAGTTCATAGTGGATTGAAATGTAGCAGGTGCGTTCATGAGTCCAAAGGGCATCAGTAGGTACTCGTAATGCCCTTCATGAGTCTTATAGATATCCTCTTCTCTAACCTTAATATGGTGAAAACCTGACTTCAAATCTACCTTGGAAAAATACTTGGTCCCATGTAACTCCTCTATTAGCTCATCTACCACTGGCATTGGAAATTTGTCAAGCATCGTACGCTTATTCAAAGCTTTGTAATCAATACACATCCGCTTGACCTATCCTTCTTTTTAACAAGAATCACAAAACTTGAGAAGAGACTGATACTGGGCCTAATGATCCTCGTTTTCAGCAACTCTTGAATCTGCCTCTCAATCTCATCCTTATGATGATGTGCGTGTCTATAGGGACGAATGTTCACAGGTTCTGCCCCTTCCTTCAGGTTTATTGCATGGTCATTAACCCTCTTAGGTAGCAGCTCTTTTGTCTCTTGAAAAACTGACTCAAATCTGAACAAAGCAGCCCACAATTCCTTTTGTTGCACTGCATTCAGGGTTTCCATTTCTTCAGATACGGAGCTACTAATTCCTATGGACCACAACAACCCTTATACTTCCACTTCCCGGCACTTGAGTATCTGTTGTAAAACATGAGGAGAAGAGCCTTGCATATTAATTCCTTGCAAAGTGACTTCTACTCCCATTTGGTCGAAGGACATACACATCTTCTTCCAATCAACCCTCACCACTCCTAATGTCTCCAACCAAGCAATGCCTAGTATTAAATCAGGTCCCCCAATATCAAAAACGTATGTATCTACACCAAACTCTACCACATTCATTTCCAATTTTACCTCCTTGCAAACTCCTTGTGAGAAAGACCGATGCCCATCTCTCAATCTTACTCCGAAGGTTCGAGTAGGAGTAATGGAGATTCCCATAGCTTGCACCAATATACTGGACACAAAATTATGACTAGCTCCACTATCTACTATAATTAAGATAGGCATTCATTAAGCTTACCCATCAAAACCATGGATTTCGTGGGTGAGGATTGAACTTTCCAGATTTCTCTGAACTCAACCGAGTTGCATACTAATTCGCAATCCTCTTGTTGCTCTTTTACCTCTGTTGTTTCCTGATTATTCGCCCTATTATCATCTTCATCTCTTTCCCAAACAATTAACTTGTATTCCTTATTTGGACATTGGTGAAGTGGACTGAAAGTTTGCTCACACTTAAAACGCAACCATTTAGCCCTTCTCTCCATAAGTTGTTCGTAGGATAAGTTTCTATTCTCCGCTCCCCTCCTTTCCCCCCCATCTGTTATGGTATTTCGGGGCTTGTTAGGCAACTCCCTCCCTTCACTTCTACTGCTTACAATTATAATGCTTGTTTGACTCGGACGTTGGACATTAGAAATACCCATTCGAGACCCATAACCCGAAGGAAGGATTCCCAACTTGTTTTTTTAACTCACTAGGTCGTATTATTCCTTCTCTGATAAACTCCCTTTCTACCTTGCGTGCGATAGAAAGTAGCCGAGCTCGAGTTGATGGGCCATGGGTTTTGACCCGATTCCTGATTTCTTCACGTAACTCACCCATAAAACAGCTCATGAACCACTCTTCAAGAAAATGGGTGATTTGTGAAGCCACTCTCTTGAATTTATCGATATACCTATCCACTGACCCACACTGGACCACCGACTTTAGTTACTCAATCGAGTTTCCTTCATCCTTTCCCCCGTATCGGTCAAACAAGGAACGCTTGAAACGTTCCCAAGTTATGCAAGGATCAAACTCACATAAGGTCATGAACCAGTACAATGTAGTTCCCTCCATACATATTTGAACCATTGGCAAACGAAGTTATGAAGGAATTTCGTGGACCATAAATTATGATTTAGCTCGCATGGCCGCCGCGAATAGGTCTTCCCCGTGGAACGAAGAAAGGTCAACCCATCGTGTTGCGTTTTTGTACTTTTTCCCATGCATGCTCTGTAGCAGTTGAAGTAGTGCGATCTTCCTATCTGCAATGTCCTGACCCTTGTAAGCCATTTGTTGGTCTGTCACCATCAGTGAAAGAAGATGTGTGGTGAGATAGCACTGGCGATGGTCCTTCTTCTTCCACACTCTACTTATATGGGTTTTTGGCCGTAAGAGTTTGAAATCCTTCTCTCAACTCTGACTGTAGAAAATTTTGGGACTTGGCCAGTGACTCAACGCAAGCCATCAAGGTACTTAGTTGTTTTTAGGCCCTTCAACATGGTATCATGTGACTTAACCATTCCCTTTTAGATTGAGAGAGATGATTCTTGCCTCCTAAGAGACGCTTCCACCGCAGATAATCTAGCCTCCATTCGTGTTTGCATACAATCTCTACCCTTTTAGTTCTCTCGATGAAAGCACTAATTAATAGGAAATACTATAGAGATTATATTATTTATATATGTAAGAGAAAAAACTGGAGCAAGCTTTCCTCCTAGAAAGATATCTAGGCCTAAACAATCCTTCACAATTCAAAAACATTCCCTGTCTTATTACAGTTCAGTTATATCCCTCTTTACATATTTAACTACCTATAACAAATTCATAACAACTTGCCTACATAGTAGATTCCCCCTTCCCAAGCTTGCTCCTACAAACATAAGTTTTAACAGGTTTAGGTTGATTAGGTAATATAGGCTGATCACTAGAAAAAGTGCTAACATTGTTAGCAGTTTTAGACTCCTACTTTTACCAACATGACCTCCCAACATCGCTAGGAACTGTTGTCCAATAAGTTCATAGTTTTTGATAACAAGAACCTACAAGAAACAAAGGATAAGTTCCATCGAGCAATAGTATTTGATGATAATAGAGAAGATACTAAAGCTGGCGAAGATGGTGAGAGAGATTGTAGCAATAACAATTTATAGTTTTTTTAATTATTATTATTATTTATTAACAAATATGGACACCATATCGAGTATCTTCTTTAGTTCTATTTTATTTTTTATTTATTTACTTATTTAATTTTATTTACCTACTCTTTTAGCATATCAATTTTTATATCTACTCTTATAGCCTGCATCATTTTTTCATTGTCACATTCGCATGTAATTTTACCGGAAATAGCCTATTTAATATGTAAGGGTAAGACTGCATACTATCAGACCTCTCCAAATTTTGCTTTGATACGGGACTCAGATTAGGTATGATGATGATAAAGAAGAAATTGTCTTATACCCCTACTAATAATTTCCCATTTTAAAGTACACTAACAATGATCTAATGAACAATGTCAGATTCTGGGAGGTCATGTGGGGATTACTCAGGCTTTCAAGTGGTTAGCCCAGTGTTTGGGTGAAGAGCCAGTTCACTGACCTTGTTACACACTTGGACTGCAGATTCCACATGTACTATAATATAGTACTATTCTAAGGTCATATAGTAACTATATGACTATATCCACTTACTCTAAAGTGAAGGTTACTTAATAGTTGGGTGATAAGCCGTCAGTGAAAGCGTTAGTACATAATAGAAATGAAAAGGAAATTTGTTAATAATGTACATCAACTGAAGCGAAGCAGCACAGAAAAAAAGAAAATCCTTTTCAGCTTTAAACGATTCTAAAAAGCCACCCCTTCGTTCAAAACCTGTCAGCAGTCATTACTTCAGGTTGTGCTTCACGTAGCTTGGCTGAGAGATAGGGACCCCTACTAACAGCTTCCTGCAGCTGCGATTCAGATGCCAAGACACAAAACAACTATATATTATGAAGACCAAGTTCAAGTACTTCTAGTTTCAACAAGTCAAATGCCACAGACGTCTTACCTTGGTGGCTATTCCAGAAAGAGTAGGATTGCTGCTAAGCTTAACTGAAGAAATAAAAGCCTTGTGGATTGCCTTGCAACAATTATGTCTAGCCTCCATACCTGACATTTTTTTTAGAAAATAAGATTTGAAATTGTGGCAGCAATTATAGCAGGCAGCTCCATAGATGAAGAAACTGGAAAACAGGACTGCTTCATGATACGAAGACAAAATTATGAAAACTTCAAAAAAGAACTCTCAAGCTGGTAGAGATAATGAAGTGCTATTTTTCTCACTTGGCTAAATAGTAACAATTTGTCTTTTCAACAACTAAAAGGCAATGCGCAATTATGCACCTTGCCTGATACTTGGGCCACCAGCATAGCAGTTTAACAAAAGATGTAAACGATGACATCAACAATTTGCTCTCCACTTGAAATCTTTCCAATCAAGCTTCTAAACAAAACCAAACATCTCCAAGGCGGCTCCTATCTTGCATATAATATTAACGCATTCCTATCTCTTTTGATACACATAATCTATAAAAATAAGAGTGATTTTTTCCCCAAAAAAAGATCAAGCCTTTCGATCCATTTCTTTGATAACTAGCATCGAGAATTTCAGGCAAGTTAACTGAAAATATAGCTATTGTTCCAAAGACATGCCCAGAGCAGTTCAACTTTTGTGGTGTACTTAATTCGACAGTATAACATATCTATCTAAATGTGCTTCAGATGCACGGAAGTCATTTTGAAACATTGATGAACTAGTAATATATCGCCTGATAGATGACAGCTACCAATTCCTATTTAAGGTGGCCCATTTATATGTACCAAAAATTCTGCACTGAAAAAAGTTCCTTATCTTCAGTTCATATCTTATTTACAATTACTAAGTGCAATGGCAACTACAGGAGAATAAAAAACAAGAGAAAGAAATGTAAAGATCTTAACCATTGACCATGATCATTATGAACATGATATTAAACAGGTAGTGGAGCACAAACCTATTTTGGTTGTTTCAGTAGCTGGATCGGTGACTATGTCTATTATTTCTTGCTTAGAACATACTTCCATCAGGCACCATGGCCGAGCCACTAACCCACTTATCATTCTGTAAGCCTGAAAATATTCACATAAGAAAGCAACAATAAAGTCTACTACCCACTTACCATAGATCAAGCATAAACTTCAAGTGAAGGCCAATTTTTAATCAAGTGAAAAATATAGATCACAATGCTACATCTTTAGGAGGAGCTTGGCCTATTTAAGTGTGAAAGAGTTAAAATTATAACTGCGATTAACAATACTCAATAAATTTTTTTAAAAACTTCTGATATTTGAACAAAGCTCATATTAAACCTTAACCTTTTGTTTCTCTTTATCCTTCCCTAGAGACTTCAATATTGGAATGCACACATCCAGGTCTTATGTGACAAAACACGCAAAGTGATAACAGACCAGGACTTAAAACTCTTTTTTTTAGTGTAAAATAGTTTTAACACAATTATAAGAACATAAGATTTAGCACAAGTTAATATTTGCTCTATGGTTATTTTTCACTATGATAACTTAGGCCTAAATAGGAACACTTCCAAGCCATCCTGCCTAACAAATAATTTAAAGAACATGAGAGCGCAAGTGCTTAGGATCTGCTTCTGTTGCAGTATGTTTTTGTGGTTGTAGCTTATAATAATGTGGTTTATGAACTTGTTGCTGATCACAAATAAATAGTTACTTGAGTATTTTGTTCAAAAACAGTGATTTAGCATAATAATGAATACGCTAAAAAAGAGTTCTATGCAATATTCTCATCTGGCTTAGAAGCAGCTAAGACACTAGTAAAAGAGTTCTATGCAATATTGTCATCTATGCATCTCCAAGAATAGATAGCCCAGGAAAGTAAGAAGCCCTCACAGCCAAACGAACTTCTGAATCCTGCTTAAGAACTGATAGGAAAAGACCCTGCCAATTGCAAAAGCTTTAGTCTTGTCAGCAATTCCAAAAGCATATCGTGTCAATTGCCAGCGCAAAAGAATAAAAATCTAAGCTATGCAACAAATAATCAATGAAGTAACACATGTTTATTGCTCGGTGCATGCGACTGTACTAGTGATACTTCAAGTACTGCAGTAGAACAAAGATAAAGTCGTATAAAGCTATTTAAGAAAAATTCTCACCGATGGTGTTAGCTTTGTGCTTCTGGAAGCTGTTTCATAGACCAAGCGTCTCAGGTTATCTTCCACATCCCCATTCAGTATAATATTGCCTTCAGATCGATTCTCTCCCGAAATATTTCCAAGGGAATGCAATGCAGCCTGTGTGTATCATCCACTTGTCTTAGAGATGCAACACAGAAAACAGAATCTGGCATTTCAATTTGATATTTGACTCCCTACCTTTAACATAATCTTTTTAGCAATAGGACTAGGAAGAAATTTATGATATTAGACAAAATTTCTGCTATGATACAGGCACAATGCATCCTTCAACAGTATGATAATTGTAAATGCAGTAACTTGTAAGGACACAAGATGGAATAAGTATATGCAAGTCCTCAAACTTGTAGAACTTTTACCTTAAATTTAGGAATTGACAACTAAAACTTGACAAGCAAAGAAAGAAAGCAAGTTTGCCAGGAATGTGATTCCTAGTCTAACCTGGCAAACAGTATGCATGCAATATCAAATCAGCATCAATTGACAACATTTGCTACATCATCCCAAGCTTAGGTAGGAAGCAAACTTTTACTCCTTTGTAGTCTTGTAACTATCAGGTTGTACCACTAATTTGGAGATTTTGACAATAGGACTTGTACTATTGATTTTCCCATGTCTTTGAATTATATTTTCAAAAGAAAATTATTTTGGAAAAACGATTTCCCCATGTCAGACTATTGGTCAAAAGGAGCTGTCGTGCATCATGGTTGAATATAACTAGATATAAGATCAACGACTCTCAAATACCTATATGAAATGAATCCATTATGTATTTTTGCAGCCAGATATTTGATGTGATTGTCAAGGAGAACAACTTTAATACTTCAAGTATCATCAGTAATTTTTAGATATAATCCAGAACTAGCACCTACTTCCCACCAGTGAGTGTATTCTTAGGCAAATTCTTGAGAAAGCAAGCATACAAGCGAGTTACATGCAAGTCATAGAATTGTTGACTGGAATAATAAGATGGCACAAGGGAATACAGAGTTAAGTTAAAAATAGTTTTTTGCATCTCCTTTAACCTTTAAAGGGACTTGGTTGACCATTATCTGACAATCTACCTTCTAGTTGCAAGAAAGTAGCAAAGTAATTATTATTCATATCTGCAGTACAATAAAATTTAGTAGGTACGGCCTTAGAACGTTAATAGATAATTCTCATCAATCTTATATAAAATGAATTGTAATAATGTCCTCTCTATGGAAAGAGCAGGAAGGGTTAACAGAATTGAGGATATTGTTACCGGTTCTGTCAAGAACATGATGATTATTATCTATAAAGGTTAGAATGCAAGGACTGAGAGAACTTACCAACTGTCTACCATGAAACTGTCGTTCAAAAGCTGCATCAACTACATGTCTTGCAGCAGGAGGTGAAACTGAGAGCAGCAATGTTGCTCCTGGGTAAGCTAATAGGAAATTGGAACAGGCACACGTGATTCAGCTTCAGCAAACATTACAAGCACATAAAAATTTTCATTTTCTTAGGTAGCGAATGACTAGAAAATGACATCAATAATCAGTTATTCTTGCAATTTTTGAATAAGCATATTACCCCACAACATGTCACATGACTCGTAACACCAGTTATTGTTTCACTGTCTATTAATCTAAAATCCAAACACCACTGCAGCTGATTGCAGCTGACGGAGGATACAAAATACATCAAGTTCAAAGATGTGGATCTATTTTATGTGATATCATTGGTTAATACGTCAGTAACAATTACAAGTGAAAATGGTTGCAAAACTATTAACTCTTAAAATCTTCCTCGCCTCCTGATTCTCAGATGAAAACATCTCCTACCTATTTATCCACATTTCCTAGCCTTTTCCGCTTAACTGAGCTACAACAGATATTGCTTCACACTCCAGCATATCCACCAAACATCAACAAAAAGCACATTATTCATGCTTTTAAAATGTTCACTTGGATATTTGGTCCCAATCCTGGCCCAGCTATTAGAAAGCTCCACAAAACTTTTTTGGAAACGAATTTGAGCCCCATGTGCTAAACTCATAAAGATAAAAACATCTAACTCTAAACAACAATACCAGCAAGAACAATAAATGTTGTCAATTAATTTGCATGAAACACATAGATATGTATCTAATACCTAAAATATGTTTCAGAATATCAATTGGAGCAAAATGGTGAATGGAAAAGGCACTTATTCTGAAACACCTAAAACTAGAAAAAGGACACTGCTAGTTTTTCGCACAGGTATTTAAGATAATACATGATGCACCGCAGAGTATGCAACAAAGTTCAAGTGAAGTTAATTTGTGGATTTGTTGACGGCAAAGTGTCACCCATCTAAACAACATGAATGTGACATTTTATTAGCTAACATTAGTTAGTCATGTACTTACATGATCCTATCTGGCCCAATGCCTCCAAGGCAGTTTCACACTCGTTCAAATCTTCACTTCCCAACTCAAGTCTTCGATCAATGGCTGATATAATTGTTTTAACACCTGAATTTATAAGGAGAATTAGTACAACAACAAAGAATTCCTGAAGCCTACCAGTTTGAGATTACATATCATAAAATAAAATCCGATAATTTGTACTTTTGACTCTCCAACGGATATTATAATAGACTTTCTCAGATATTGGCATAAACTGAACACTGACAATTAACTCTTCCAATTTCCAAAGGAAAAATAAAGACTGCCCAACATATGTATATGTTCCCAATAAGTTGCAATCAAAGTGAACGTACACGACGTGACTCTAGTCTATTAGAAACACAATTACATCAAATTATGTGTTCATCAGCATCCAAGAACAACCAGACTCGAGCACAAAACTCACTAAATTCATCAAGAAATGCAAGTACGTTCTCTTTGGCTAGAAGTCGTCCAGTTATCATCATTGCTCTTGATCTTAACACGGCATCCATCAAAGAATTGCTTCAAGAGAAGAAAGGAGGAACTATTACCATGTAATAGTAGCAATACTGCCAGTAAGACTCTACACAAAAAAACTTGTAACCATCTATGTTAAGGGGAACCGTTCAAACTACCTGATCATAGAAGTAAGCAACTGGACAAGTGTTGTTCTTGACAAGAACTCTGTACCGTGCTGAATTTCTGATAACTTCAATTTCCACCATGGAACAAGAAAAAGTAAGACTATAGCTCACGCCACTTACAAAAAACCACAAATAGATGCTAACTATTTTGTCAAGGAGCTATAACAGTAGATTGATGGATTGTGGGCATAAATAACACCAAAAAGTCAAGGCCCATGAACGCAGCATTAGGAGATGGCAGAAAAAGGGAGACAAGAAGTATTTAGCAAATAGCAAACCTCATAAAACAACTCCAGAACACTTAACGTTGCTAGAGTATCATCTGTGTTCCTGAGTTCTGCCTCCAGTAAACTGAGTAGATTTGAATTGTAAACTACGGATGCCACATAAGGGGAAACAGAGAACAGCTTCACTATCAAAGATAAAACCCGTACACGTCCCTGATAGGCATGAAATGGCAAGAAAGAGCATGTGATTATTAAGAGAAAAAATGCTAGCAGTTCAGAACAGTTCAGAGAAGTTTTTTCTCGATGCACTAAGAGCACACATAACCAAAGAATAACAGGATGTAATTTGCAAAGTGGCTGAGAAGTTAATTCAGCAAATATGTTTTAATTCAGCAAGTATGTCATCTTTTCGTTGGTTTGATTGTCAGGAAATGGGGTCTATTTTGAGACATCTTCCCAGTAATAAACTATCATACCAATGAAGAACTTCGGGCTGATAAATTCACCAGGTGAGTGACTTCACTGTTGTTTGCTGGAAAGATGATCCGCTGCAAAATGAGCAAAATTCTTGACAATCTCATTCCAGATTTCTAACAAATAAGAAAAATAATGCCAATTCTGACAGCAGAAAGATTATTATAAAATAACTTAACCTCATACTATGTGTTGAATAACAAAGTCCTTACCACACCCTGTGGAGAACCAGCTAATTTCACAATTGCCTCAATTGATTCAGTTGCCACTTTTTCATCCCTACAGGAAGAACATATGCATTTCATATGCAGCAATGGATCAGAAATTTATTTTCAACTTTACACCACCTAGAAAAAGTCATCTTTGAACTGCTCTGCAAAATCAACAACATTATTTTGATGAGGGAGGAAAGGCATCCTAGAACAACATAATTGACAAAATTTCAAAAGCAAAATGCAGTGCCATTCACAGTCACTTATTGAACATTGAATTTTAGCGTGATGAACTAATTGTTTAAAGTCCCCAGCTCTTTTCCCTTCTGATACTTCCTTCCACTCCCACTTCTGCACTACCCTTACCTCAACAAAAGGCAGTTATTCGTGAAGACAATAAACACACAACTGAAAGAAGGAACCAGAAGAGTGCAACTAAATTGCTGACAGCGGCATCTAATACAAATATGAAAAGCACCAGTGCAATCCAAATAAATACAAGAAGACAAATTAAGATGCACCATTTGTTAAGCTTCTCCATTGAAAGACAGTAGATAGTGGACAGATCTAAGATGTGATAAATGAAAATTTTGTAATTCCTGGTCAGCTGACCAAAGAAATTGGCAACATGTGCTGACAGATATATGATGCTCTATCAAATTGGAAAGCCAGACAGCCAGTTATCATACTAATCACAACTTCCCCCATCATAAGGTGTCAAGACCTGTAAAATTGTATTGTGCTAATCCATTATTGTTTACCCAGACCTTCAGTTTACATTTTTTCTGGCATTCCACCATTTTTCAGATAATGATAGGTAAATACGCACGTAAAAAGTAGCAAATTTCTATAGGAAGTTGAAAATTAAAGGATCACTACTTACCCATTTACGAGACACTCAAGAAGAAGTGGATATATGTCATTTTCAAAAATAAGCTGTGCAGCTAAGGCAGGTGTTTCATTGAAATGCTCCAAAAGACATGAGACCTGAGCACAATTGATAGGGCAGTGAAGTGAAGTTAAATTTTCCTTACAAGCATACAAAAAATTTGTCTGAGCAAGCAGATTGCCGGAGAAATTTAACTCAGACAACATAAAATACAATGTGACATACACAGATAACAGTTAAATTCATTCTTTACAACTGAAGTTAAAATAAACTATAAGATATCGTGTCCTTCTAACTCAGCATACACATCCAGTAGCTTTAGGATTAAGCCAGTGCCTTGAACTTCCCCTCACGTTTCCTGCTGTAACTAATGATTTGTAAAAACTGTAAAATTATAGCTGGCAAATGATGCATCCAGAATTGCCCTTTTGTGTATCCTTCCCAATTCATTCACACCATAACAAGTTCTTGTGCACATAACTAGAAAGTAAACTGCCTTCTAATTAGGGTCCATTGACAACACTGTCATCACATAATTAAACAAGGCAATAATTTCATTCAACCATTCAATCACCTGACAATGTGTAGTGAACTCATAAAGTTGCTTTAACATAACTATCAAGTTTTCAATATTCAATCCGTCATCATATAAATTGGATGTTATCCATGTTTTCCACCCTAGACAGAGTGAAAAAAGAGACAAGTCATCTACATCATTCTAAAGGAATATTAAAATCACCTAACAGATGAAACTAGGCGCAAGCACTAGGAGATGGCTGACTTCTAGGCTATTTATAAAGAAAATTAAACGTGTATAGGAATTAAATAGTGTGTCAGAAAGTTGTAATAAGCATGATTAACCTCAAAGATTAAAATAAAGAAAACATAGACTTGAAGAAACAAACATACAACTACGACATATTTCAAGGTCTGGACCAATATGTGTATAGGGCTTAAATGTTACATACCGTTTTGCAAGCCAGACACTTGACTACCTCAGAATTCGCCTTCAAGCCTATTTGCACGAAAGACTAAAACAACCAACAAAAACCAGAAAAAATAAATGAAATCAATCAAACAAATTATACAACCACTAATACACTCATTGCCTCCATCTCATCCAAGGCAACATACAGACAAGGACTTGTTCAAACTTCATCCACAAAACGCAGTAGCAGAAAAACAAATACCACAAAATGCGGGATAAGAGACGCTCCATATCTGGTCTTAAAGATCCTCTCTAGGCAAGCAACCAAAGTAGTCTCTAACCCTGGAACTTCTGCTTTTGTTTGTAATGCACTGCAAGTTCAGATTTTTAATAAGAAAATGCCAACGAAGTCAAAAGCAGAAACTTTACCATTTAATTGAAACATTAGACTCAACCCAAATTTTGATTGGAAGAGGAAAAGAAAGATTAGATGTCGAGTGGAAGAGCCGAGGAGGTTTACTTGATAACAAGAGGGAGGGGGTAACGATCAAGGAACTCTTTAGCTGCGGCATCGTTTTGGACTCCTGAAATGGAGGTAAGCATAGAATTTGCAGGAATAAAGAGTGTAGTGAAACGAAGAAGAAGAAGAAAAGGAAGAATCTTGACCCTCCATTGTATTATACAAACCAGGATAGTAAGCGAAGTCGGAAGCCGACTGAAGCAACTGAGTAGGATCGTCCAACGAGAGCTCTTCGTCCATGGCTCGCTGCTTGTGCTTGCTGGTCAGGAGAAGCTGGAGATTAAAGCGGTGACGGTGAGAGTTGGTGTCAGCTTCAAGTTAAAGATGAATAACAAAAATAGGAAAAGAGTTAAACTTTTTAATAAATATAAAATTATAAATTTAAATTAGTTTTCATTTACTATTTTAAAAATATGATTTAGCAAAAAACAGAATCCAACCTATAAACAAAACCTATTTTCTGTCTTGCTCCCATTTTTGGACGTCGGGCATGTGCTAATGCTATAGTACAGTAGCCAGACAGCCGTCTCTTTGGTCGAACTGAACAGAACATCAACAAAAAAGTGTCTTCCGCAGAAATCTTAAACCTCAGTGGCGTAGAGACATGGCAGCTGCCATACGATCTTCTTGCTTCGTTAAACTCAGATATCTCTCTGTCAAAGACCCTTTTTCTTGTTCTTCTTCTTATCCTAAAGAAGTTGCTCGGCGCGCCTTTGGAAGCGCTGCCCCGTCTAGCTTTTGCTCTCAGACGCCGACTTCAAATGGTGTTTTTCACTCTGCTTTTTCCACTACTGCTACTGGCCCAAGCGCCACTTTCAGGTCTCTTGGTTTGTTTTCCGCTTTCTCTCATAATGTCCTTAATAAAGGTAATTGAAGCGACTCCATTAGATTGTATCTTTTTCGTCGCGTTGAATCTTGCTGAAGTGCTCGATATTCTTGGCCGTTGGAGTGAAAAATAGAATCTTGAACCATTTGTTTGGTTTATTGAAAGTTTGGATGGAAAAGCTTGAAACTTTGTTTCATTTTCAACTTGAGAAATTACCCACCGCAACTAAGCTAATCATTGTGTGTTTAGAACTGAGATTCTTGTTTTCTTGCTTCTTTCGGATCGTTTAATACCTTTGACAGCTAAATGGAGCTCAATTCACGTTTTATTCGATATCTAAATTGGGTCGGTCTTGTGGACATTTTAGGGCATGTTCCAATAAGCATGGCTCAAAAGTCAGTTCCCTATTCTACTGCTTCTGTCCAAAAGAGGATTCGGAGAGCTGAGAAAATGCGGATTAAAAACAAATCTCGCAGAACAAAAGTTAAAACCCGGATGAAAAAGGTATCTGGTTTTGATGTCTCTGTTGCTGGTAAATCTATAATCCGGTAATTTTGAAGCTATGTGAAGATAATGTATTTTTTTCACGCTAGTTGGGGAGAAATTTTGATTGATTACATACAAGTTAAAATGTGAAGAAGTCCCCATTACATAATGGTTAAGATCATGCCTTCTACTCATGTAAAATACATTACGTAGTCTCCATTATGTAAGCCAATTACATTGCATGTCCATTCCTTTCCATTCAACACCTATCGTGATCCATATTTGTTTTCAGCATCAAACTTGCTATGTATTTGAAATGTCTTCGTTGGTGTTAAATACTCCTGGAAAAGTTAGCTTGTTGATCAATATATGATAGATTATTGAAGGTGCATGTTAGCAAATAATTGCATTCATGTACTGAGACAGAGAAAAAGAGAGTAGGAATTCCCTTTAATCGAGTATTGTTGTTTTAGCTGACACAATACATTTTATCACTATTTAACGTCTAGTGGTTTTCAATGAGGAAGAGTTTGAGTATACGCTTACAACATTGGCCTGTTTCCCTTTCTCTTAGCATTATGCTCTGATCTGAACTTGATGTTTGATAATATGACAATGAAAGTGAAGTAAATTGTGAATTTGTTTTCTGGTTGGATTGGATTGGACCTAATATTTTAATCTAGTCTCCCTTTTTTCTTAAATGTAAAGATTCTAGATGATGAAGTTCAACACCGTGCTTCCCTTCTTCTTTCTTCCTTCTTTTCCTTTATAAAACCCCTAATATATGAAGGTTATAAGTCAACCATAACAAGCTTTACAAGCCAAGTAGAGAAAGATTAAACCCAATTATATATAAGGTGATGCAGAATGCAAAATAGCATATTCAGCGGTATTTTAGTAAATTTCAGAATTGTTGCAATTTCTGAAATAATTGTATTTCTGTTTTAGTAGTTCTAGTTCTAGATTTATTTGGTTTTCCTAATCTAAATAGGATTATTTATGTTTTTCCTAGATAGTTATACTTTCTTAATTAGGATTAGAATCCTTTTCATATTAGGATATCAAGTAGCTCTATATAAAGCTCATGTTATGCTTTGTTTTCAGAACAGATTTGCTTAATAAATATTCAAGCTTTTATGCTACTTTGATTGTGTGAAACAATCTTTTCTTAGGTGTGACTCCTAAGAGCCCTAGGTGTGAAACTTAGGTTATTTTCTTCTAGGTGTGATTCCTAGAAATCTACCCTTCAATACCTATTATTAACCCATCGAAATATCCTAAACACCCAACCTCTAAGCTGTCCTAAATCATAAGGTTTACATTTGTAGAGTGTTTGGCTAGCTCATGAGATACATCATTTCTAGCTCTAGGAATGAAATTAAAGGTCATATTAGCTTGGAACTCCAGCCAAACATTGCCTACTTACGTATTAAAAGATTCCAAGCCGGGGCCTTCTCCCTTCATTTAAATAGAAGAAACTGGGGTATAAAGGAAAGATTTGCTAGAAGGATGACTTTATCGAAGGTATAAAAAATCCCGTGTTAAGTTCTCTTGTCCTTTGTATATGGAGGGAGAGCAGCGTATTGAGAGAGGAGGGATTCTTAGAAAAATCTATGTTGCTAGATATGATCTATAGATTTGGTGAATATGTCTAATTTATCATTTTTCTTATCATTTGTATATTCCTAGGGACAGGAGGTAATGTGTCTCCTTCTGCGTCTTCTCTTATGAATGTTTTATTCTTTCACTAATCATTGGAAACTAATCTTATTCATGTTCACACTAATTTTTGTAGTATAATGAGCGATGTAGCTTTATCTAGCTGCTGTGATACGAAATTATGTTGACTTCTTAATTGTTTGATATGGAAACTACTTTACTATTAAAAAAGTAGTTTATGACCATTGATTTTGACCAGTGGGTTTATAATGGGAGCAGTCTATTGGTATAATGAAAAGCATAATGACTGTGCTTCTAGTGTCCTTGTGTATTGGCTTTGATCTTTGAATTATGACATAGTCGACCTTAAGCTGGCAACTTAGTCTATTCGATAGCTTTTGTTTCTTTTCTGCATAATTTGGGCTCAAGACTAGGAAACTAGACATTCTAGCAGTTCGGTTTAAGTCAAAGGCTTCAAAAAACCACCAGGATAGAGATAGAAGTAGACAACAAGAGCTTAATGTGCATCCTGTTGGTTCCTTTAGTGCTTTTATGCTCAGCAATTTTTCACTAGAACTAAATGACAGGCTGACAAAGCTGTTTGAGTCGTATTCCTCTTCTAATACTAATTTTTGAAAGGATAGTATATAAGTTACATGTTCTTCACTGTTTCACTGATCTATAAACGATTTTTGTTAACTGTTGCAGGTATTTCTTGCGTTGGATGAGCTGAAAAACAAACCTGAAGTACAACCTGAGGAGTTTGCTCATATTGATGAACTAATTAAAAATGCACATTCAGCCATTAGGAAAGCTGTGAGTGCAGGAGTTCTTCACAGGAACACCGGAGAACGCAGAAAAGCGCGGCTGGCCAGGAGGAAAACCGCTGTTGAACTTCACCATGGCTTGATCACTCCGGCTCCTGAATTGAGTGCTACTTAGGATGATGTCCTCAATTAAGAACAAGGAGAAGGATCTTTTTAGCCTTGTGGCAGCAGGATTGTTGCAGTCTCTGTTTAAGCACGTATTGACTCTACCTTTTGGGTCACAGTTTTCTGTTAGAAAGGGCTACAGATGTTGCCTTTAGCCATTTTTAATATATTTTACGATTCATATGCATGGAATGTGGGAATATCTGAAAAAGGAAATCTTCGTATTGTTAATGACTTGCAATTGACTCGCCTGGTAAAGCAGAAGCATATCTGCAAATATGACCTGCGGTTTCACTTTACACAAACTCAAGGAAAAGGTTACAACTTGTGGTTGCTTGGTGCTTTGGGGGTTGTTCAGGATGAATTGGGCTAGGAACAAATGCTCTTGTTGATTCCAATGCTATTGTTCTCGAGGAAAAAAAACTTTGGCTGTATTGGAATCTTTTCACACTTCACACTGCCATCCATTATTCTTATCTTCTGATAAGGTAAGCCATGGCAACTTGAATATTTTATTTTATTTCTGATTTTATTTTTATTTTTGATTTTAAATTCCATAAAAACATTTATTTTGATTGAGTTTTTAGTTCTATTTTTGTAATTTATAAAAATAACAAAAAGTAATTCTAACCTTTATTTTTGATTTTTGGTCAAAATTTAATTTTATTATTAACGGAACAAGTATATTTCATTATGCAGTAATAATTAATATTATAATTTTAAATATCTTAAAATATATAATAGATTAATTATTTAATGAATTTAAAAGTTCGATAGTTTTTATTTAATAATAATAATAATAACTTTAACAATTAAATAAAAATTTTGGGAGAAGTTCTAAAATAAAATAAATAAAAAATCATCTGAAAACAAAAGGAAGCGTATCAAGTGGAGATGTTCTAATTAATGCTAAGTCTTCGCGGATGAGGTGGGCTTGGGCCTTAGGAGTAGTTAGTTTGATCTTTTCGCCTCAACACAAAACTAGTTAAAATTTCTCAACTATGACAAACATTTAACAAAGTAAGGTGAAGTTTGCACTGAAGTGCTTTCCTCTTATTAGAGAATTTACTTTTTTTAATCAATAAAAATAATTTAATTAGATGGCCCATAAGGCCATCCAAATATGGTAATTAGGAAGCTCACGGTAACATGTTGGGATGCACTATTAGACAAGTAAATACCCCTCTTCTCATTGTTAACTAGTTATAGACCTGCAAACTAAAATCAGAAATTAATTCAGAAAAAAAATGGTATTTGTTAGTATTTCTACCCTTTTGACCTATTTTGAAAATATAAAAAAATAAGAGCTTATTAGAGAGAACTCTTCGATCTCAAAAATTGGAACTTTGATAGGAGAAAAATGTCTACTTAATAAAAACAATCTGAAACAGGATGCCGAATAAATAAAGAACGTTATCCTCCTAAACCCTCTTCGAGAGGGCTTGTCTTTGGTTCGTTACTCTTCTAAACCCTCCTCGGGAGGGCTTGTCTGAGGAAGTTATCCCCTCGAACTAGCTCGAGAATAACATCTTCATTTCTCCCCTAACTCTCTCGAAGAGAACCTAACAGCGAGTTCTTACACCACTTTATTTAACATACGAGTCAATATGGAAATAACTATATAGTCGTTTCCATATTTTCACTAAAGCTCTTATCATAATATTTAAAGATAACAAAAAAAGTTTACATTTTGTGTGTGTATGTGACTGTCTCCCTGAACTGTCTCCCCTTCTTTTTTTGAAATCTGGAGAGACAGTCACACACACTTAATATTCAATAATAATTATTACAAACCTAAAACTCAAACTTTAAAACTACCACTTTAGTAGTCAACCTAGTAGTAACTGGTTTATTGAAACCTTGTAAAAATATCGTATAATTACCAATGAACCACCTATACCTTGTAGTAGCTGAACCTTAATGAGCAATCAGCTTGTTAATTTAGCTTTAGAGTACAGGTGACAAGACGACTTTGGTTTAATAAGGACTCAAAAGGGTCCGATTTACTTGGAGTAGGCCACAAGAGAGTGAGTAACCTGCATTTTATACAAGCACAATAAACTCTTATTATCTAGAAAACATTCAAATAATTCCAACTAACTTAATAATTCCAAACTAAATCTAACCTGATCTAAATCTTATTTGATCTTATCTAAATCTAATCTAATTACAATCATTTAAATGATAACTAAACAATAAAATAATGAAAATATAACCAAAAGATAATGATAGCTAATGGACTGACAGCTAACACCTAATCCTGTTTCTTCTTTTTTCCATGTGTAAAACGATTGTAGACCTGATCAAAAAGAACTATTTTGACTAAGTTAGACTTATTTAATTGTTGAACTTTCTAATAATCTACAACATATACCAGTTTTCTTTTGAACTTTTTTAAAGTTGTGATAAGAGAAGAGACTAAATTAGGATCAGCTTTAGAGAAGAGGAAGAGGTCATTTGCAAAGTTTAGATTTAGGATCTTCTCCTTCTTACGTTTAGAGTGAAATTTAAATAATCTTTTCTTTCCACCACCCTGTCTAGTAGTTTGTTGAAGATTTCTGTACCTATTGCAAACAGGTAAGGAGATGATGTGCTCCTTGCCTCAGTTCCTTAAAGCCTCTTACCATGGTAGATGGTTCACCGATGACCAGGATATTGAATGACACTTTAGTGATGCATTGGTCTATGCATTCATTGAATATCTCAGGAAAACCAAAAGCTTTAAGGGGCCTTATGATGAAGTTCCATTCTATTGAGTCATAAGCCTTCTAAATATCTACCTTTTTGAGCTACTTTTCTTTTTAGAATAATGTTTAAAGAATTTAGAAAGTAGATGGATGTTGTCATTTACTTGTCTTCCAGGAATATAAGCTCCCTGCTGGTATCCAATATGAGATTGTACGACTTACCTCATTCTCTCAGCCATGATCTTGTAAATGGAGTTGCAACACACAATTGGCCTGTAGTCTTTCATTGTAGTCTACTCCTTACCTTTAGGAATAAGAGTGATGATAGTTCTATTTTACACTTAGCTTCCTTTCTTTAATGAATTCTTCAATAGCTTCCATGACTGTTTCCAATTTCTGGCCATATCTTTTGTATAAAGAAAGCATTCATTCCATTATATTGGGTGCTTTGTGGGAGTTTAGGGCCTTTAGACATTCCTCTATCTCACTTCCTATGACTAGTTTATAAAGTAGATCCTTTTCTTAAGGTGTTAGTTAATCATGGACAATTTCTATAACTAATTGAACTGAAGATATGGCATTAGAAGGGCACCCAAATGTGCTTGAAAAATAGTCTACTGCTTCTTTTAATAGTTGATCTTGTCTAGTGATAGTAGTATTCCCTTTTTTGAGATATACTATCCTATTTGAAGATTTCCTTTAGCTACTTTCTTGTGAAGTATGCAGAGTTTCTATCTACCTCTGATAATAATTGGGCCCTAGACCTCTGTTTTATAATTGAATTCTCAAATTCTAAGGCTTGAGTATATTTGTTTAGTGCCTTCTCCTCAAGATCATGCATTCTTTCATTAGTAGGATCTAAGTATAATTCAGATTGTACCTAGTCAAGCCATTGTTTGAAGAGGTTCAGATTGAAGTGGATATTGCCTACTTTCTGCTTGTTGAGTATTTTAAATTCCTCCTTAATATTTTGCATTTTCCTTATACATTGGAATTGCTTTGTGCTTGCAATCTTACCATAAGACCTTTGGCTTCCGTATTACTAAGAAAGTTGTTGAATCTGAAAGAGAGATTTTTCTGGTCCTATTTGTTAGTGAGGTACGAAAAATGATGGGAGAATGATCAGATATTAATGTGTTGGGGAAAACGGTTTCACTCTTTGGGAATTTTTTAAACCAATATAGATTTGTTATGCTCTTTTCTTCCTTAAGAACTAAGCACCTTCTTACTTGTTACTGCACGTACCCTCATAAGGACATTAGTAACTTGTGTGTCCCTTGCACACTATTTAAAATCATCATAATGATTTGGCTAAAAGAGTAATTTAATCCCTAATATTTACACTAAAATTTGAGTTGGACCATAAAGTTTGAAAGCATTCAAAATAAATCCTAATGTTCAAAAAACATTCAAAATAAAAAAAAATTGAATGTCTTTTAAACATTAGGATTTATTTTGAACGTTTTTCATATGTTATGGTTCATTTTTAACATTTTGAAACGTTAGGTGTCAACTCAAATTTCTGTGTAAACGTGAGGGGCTAAATTGTTGAATTGGCCTAATTATTTCTATTGCAATTGTTTCCATTAACCTCCTGTAAATCTCCAAGTATAGGCCAGGGGTTTTGTGTAGATGTGCGTTTTTCCTTGAGTTTATTCCATAAGGTGGATCTTTGAAAATATATATATATATACACCATACTTTCCTCCTGCATAAGCTTTACCTTCAAGTATAGGGATGATAATAGGCAAGCTGGGCTTAACGTCTTGTCTACACTTCTTTAAAAATAGTTTGACAAAACGACGTTATTTTGCACATTCCGTTCAGGCCAAAGGCCAGACTGGGACAATCCAGATCGGCTTGATCAAGCCAAACAATCTTGGCCCGTGACTGACCCATGACTTGGCCAACTTGAGCCAAAATTGGGCTGAATCAAGTAAGGCTAAGACTGCCATCACTGTTCAAGTGTACCACTTGATCATATTTTTGTGTATCAATCACCTTTAGTTCTCATTATAGAGAATTTGGAGTTTGCCACTATAGTGACGTGTGATTATCTATCATTCTCCGCTTATTGGATAAAAGGTTGAGGAAGTTTTAATTTACTTTATTAGTCATTAATTCCAAAATACCAATTATACATGGTTTATTGTAATAAATTAATGTCCTAATTGCTAATTACTTTGTGGGAGAATTCATACCTTTAACATTTCAAGTAATTATCTTTATGTTCTTGTGGTAGAAGAGGATGACCTCTTCTTCCTATTGGATCTTCTTCTTGGAGTCTTGAATTCATCCATACGTGTATGTTTATAGATCTGATGTCTTTCATAGCTAATCTAGATCTCAAGGTTCGTAACAACATGGGGCACCTGTCTTTACAACCTTCATGGCCATTTCACTACTAGGGAACTTAAAGAAGAAGATATCATCCTTATTCACCAAAATCTTCACAAGCCATACATTTTCCAGTTGTTTTTACCCAGGATTTTATTGTAAGATAAGAAACCCTTCTGTTCAAGAAAGTTCCTACCAGGGCAGATTTCCAATGAGCTGCACCTTCCTTAAAAACTTCAAGTGGGAGAATATCTGTTAGTATTTTGTTTTCATGGATGTATCAAAATTTCTGTTTCAATTACTTTATTCTAATTCTGTTTTATTAAATTTTTATATCGGATGTATAGTAAAGTTAGGTCTTTAGCTTTGAGCCTTCCTGCCACCTGAAGTCAAGAGCGATGTTGACGCGAGTTCATACTGGGAAGGGTCTGATGGAGCAGAAGGTCTATATTTTGACAGATCACCAACTTCCAAAGTTGGGGGCACTAATAGGGGAGGGTTGTAACTGAGATGGGGTGTCGTTGGATGGCAAAGGTGGGAACTCCAAAGAGGAGCACTGCTCAATGTCTGAACTTGCACCAAAGAAATCATCGCAGGAGCTGTAAAAATGAGTTTCAAGGACTTCAGAGAATTTACTTTATGAGAATTGCTCCTATCCTGTAATAACATTTGTAAACGATTATTCTTAATCCGTGATAAAAGCAAGACGATTGTAAGATTTCTTCTTTATCTCTTCTTTGCTTGCGATAAAAGTTATACGGAGAATTGCTCTTCATTGTTGAAGGAAGAAGATTATGAATTTTCAAATGGAAATAAATAGATAATTTATTTATTAACTTGGAATATAAAAAAATGAATACACACAATTTACTTTTATTTTATATACCAGAAAACTAACATATTTGCAAATTTTAATATTTTTTAAAAAATAGAATTCATTTTTTGTTTAAATTAGGTAATATTATTTTATTTTAAATTATTGACTTATTAAATAATTTATTTAAAACTTTTCAATTCACACTTAAACAATAATAATCAGGAATTATATCGTGGGAAAGGAAAGTGTGAATAAGCTTTTTTATCGCATACAAAATTGAAGTTCATTTAAGCTTGAACTAGTAAATAGGCTTTAACGACTTAGGCTTAGTCTAGAGGATCGGTAACGAAATCAACCTATTGAAATTAATATATTGAAATAATGAGTATTTATTTTTAATAAATACTTATATATTTGGATTTGTTATTTTGATAATTACTGAAACATAAAAATAGGTGTTTTATAAGTGCAGTTGCGGTTACTGAAAAGAAATAAAATAATTAAAAAACTCATTAATTTAATAAATTATTAATTATGTATAAATAATTTAAAAAATATTATTAATCATATAAATTTAAAATTATAAATAATAAAATATTAAATTAAAATATAAATATAAATAAAATAAAATTACAAAATAAAATATTTCATAAAAATATATTATTAGTCATATAAATTTAAAATTATAAATAATAAAATATTAAATTAAAATATAAATATAATTAAAATAAATTTAATAAATAAAATATTTCATAAAAATTATATTATTAATCATACAAATTTAAATTATAAATAAGAAAATATTAAATTAAATTAAATTAAGAAAATATAAATAAATTACATTTAGTATAATAAATATTTCATAAAAATATATTATTAGTTATATAAATTCAAATTATAAATATTAAATTATTAAATCAAATTAAAAATATAGATAAAATAAATTTAGTAAGAAGAAGACGATACTTTGGACTTACTTTCTATTAGTCGAGGGTATAATGAAAAATAATAATTATCAGAAAGTTATTAATAGAAAGCATAATTTTTACCACAGAAGTATTTTCCTACCGTAACCCTCTTTCTACTTATTGATTTTTACGGTGATACCGCATTTTCCTCTAACTTTCAGTTGTTCGCGGGCAAATCCAAACATGTGATTATATTTGAAAACTGCAGTGGATAAATACTTATTTTCACCACGCCGCAGAATCAAACGCAGCCTTAACCAGTTAATTGTGGCGTTTGAACACATTATTTTGATGCTTTGCATTTGAGAAATTTAAAGAGATTTAAAGAAATGTTGTTTATTAAAGACTTGTTTGGTTGGATGTTAATTAATAGAACGGAAACGGGACGGAACAGAAGAGAACAGTTTATAATAGAATGGAATGTAATATAATGAAAAGTTGTTTAGGAGGGATGGAACGGTTCATAATGTAATGTAATGAAACATTGTTTGGACGATGGATAGAATGAAATGTAATGTATAATAAATGACTATTATACCCCTGACATTAAAATAGTTGTTGCAGGAGATTTAACGCTATAATTTTAAAATAGTTAAAACAGAAATCATGTCCAACTAAAAAGTCACGCATAACTGCGACAAATAATTTATATATTTTATATTTTTAATAATAAAAGTTTTATTATTTTATTATTAATTATATACCATTTATTTTTAATTACATAAAATAATATTATTAATTATTTAACAATTTTTATTTTATTATATGTGATTTATATTTTATTTATATAGAAATATATATAAACAATTAAAGAATTTTTTATATATTTTCTGTCTTCATTAATAAAAATTTTAATGGAAATTTTATTTTATTATTAATTATACACAATTTTTATTAATAATATAAAACTAATATTGTTAGAGCAAGGAAAAATAATATAAAAATATTATTAATTATATAAAAGGGTTAGGGTTAGAAGAAATAATTGGTATTAAGAAAAATTATTGAGGGTATATTAGATAGTATGATTTTATTATTTTACGTTCTATCCTAAATTTCTGAAATTGGAGATTTCTTATTTTCACTATTTAGAATGGAATAGAACCTAACATGAAATCTTCCGCTTCCATCTCATTCCATTCCATTATAAAACTCTCAATCAAATGATAAAAGTGTGTTATGTTCTATTTCATTCTATTACTAAAACTCTAACCAAATAGACCCTAAATTTAAATTAAAGAAGAATAAAACCTGAGTTATGTAAATGCACAAAAAATGTAAACTTTTAATTCTTAACTATTCTTTGTCAAAATACTCATAAAAGAAGAGCTTAGAACTGCCCCGGTACAGGATTTATTTTATGGTTGTAACCAAACAACGCCCACAAAACAAATGTTGATTTCTATTATCCACTCAGTCAGCTTCTGTAGTTCTCTCTCACTGTGAGGCATGGCAGCTTCTATTCTATCTACTTCATGCTTTGTTCTTCCCACAAAAATGAAGGCAGTGTCACTCCATGCCACTGCTATTGCATCTACTTCCACTTGTCCTGCATATTTCTCCATCTCCACAGCCAACACCACAACTTTCAGTTCTGTTAGCTTTTCCTCTAGCCTCTCTCATAATGTCTTTAACAGAGGTAACAATCTTCAACATAAAGTTTGAATCTTTCCTGATTTTCTATACTTGGCTCTCTTAAAATCATGAAGACAAACTTAATGAAGCCAATTGGTTATCGGAGACTTTTGACCAATTGGTTATCGGAGATTTTTGACTTTGTTTTTTTTAATTTTTTGTCTTTCTGTTGTTTTCAATTTTGGGGGCGGTCGAATGCACTCTATTACTGAATGTTGCTTCGGGTGTCTGACACAGTTTTCTTTGTTGTCAGGGTGTTTATCAATGAGTACAGTTCAAAGGCCAATTCGGCATTCAATTGTGTGCGAGGCGGCTCCTAACAAGAAAGCAGATTCAGCTGCGAAGAGAGCTCGCCAAGCTGAAAAGAGGCGCATTTACAATAAATCCCGCAAGTCTGAAGTCAGAACCCGCATGAAGAAGGTATCTACTTGTTGCTAAATTCCTTTTGTGTATGTCTGATTTTAATCTTTGTGTTTAATTGGATTTCTTTCTGCGATTGTTTATGTCTCTCTGCTTTTGCTTGGGGTCGCTAGGAGTGGGAAGACTTTTGTGAATGCTTAGGTTTGGGTTTTGCTCGGACGGGGAGAATTGTATTAGATTTCTAACTTTATGCGTATGTTGATAATTTGCTAATGTTTGTCTTGTAAACTTTTTCGTTCTTGATTAAGTGTACAGAGAATTTTTAGCTTTTAAGTTCTTCACTTTTTATGAAATTTTGAGGAAGCTACAGATGTGAATGTTTAGTTAACCTTTGTGAATGGGATGTTTGAGAGAATGTTCACAATATGGTTTGCTCGACGAGGCATGAGATGATATGGGCTTAGCATGCTGATGAGAGGGAGAAGAAAGATTAAATTTTTAATTAAGAAAACATAGGGATTGGTTCGTGTCTCATCTTTTATAAGAGTAGGAAATTTTTGTGGAAGTAAAACTTTGACCTTGGAAAGAATGGTCAAGACTCCTTTTTTTCATTACTCATTCTGCCAAAAGCTGAAATTCCTCAAGAGCTCGGCCTTGCGTCAAAAGTTTGGAGTTTGTACGTAAGAAGTTGTAGGATTTCAATGGGGGAAGATCTATCTCTTAAGGATTATCTACTTAGAATGTAGATAAGCTCAAACAAAGTACATTTACAGTGAAGTAAAATTGGTGTGACGAAGACATCATTATACACGATATTGCTGTTCCATTTTTGGAATTAAGAGACAGGAATAGTTTGGACCAGCCTGATAATACAGCGAAACACATTATGCAGCATCGATATATGGTGTCTGTTACTCTGAGCTTTGATCAGAACTAAAACCTACTGAAGTTTAATTTATAATGTAGAAATTTAGTGTTTATGATTCTATTTACAAGTGATATCTTCTGCTGTCTGTTTCCGAATTTGGGAAAGAAAAATTTTCAATGTATTAACAGCCAGTTATTGTTATAGGTTTCAAAAGGATAGGGTGAAGTGAATTGTTGAGTTCTTGTTATGATTGTTCATTGGTGTGGGAAGGGCTCCTTTTAATTTCCCTTTAATTGATTATATCTGTGAACCGGAAACATTTGCATGCCTTCTTATGTTGGGTGGCTGATGCCAATGCCAAAATGCAGATAATTTGTTGTTTGACAATTGGCTGCGACACTAATAATTAGGGGTGAATGGTTATTGGTTGCGTCTATTGGGTTATTGTACCTTAGTCAACTAGTAATGTGCTTTATAGATTACAAATAAAGATTAAACTCTGTTTAGGTTGAGACCTATTCCATAGCTTATAGCATCAAGAAGTAAATGAAGCTTGGTTAGTCTTCTTTCCAGCAACCTCCTTGTAAGGGCGCCCTGTGAAGGATAAGCACAGTTATGTATGAGGATGCCTGTGATGATTTTCTTAATATCTACCTAACTAGGTTGTGATTGAAGAACAATAAGATGGAAATCTTTTTTATACATATAAGTAAATAGTAATTGTGTCTTGCATTTCAGTTTGCGAGGACACTGCACGGCTTGTCTCTCGTTCATCTGTGAAAATTGTGATTTCATCTCTCCAAGGCCCCCAAACCTTACAATGGTAGAAGAATAACAAGATTAAAGGAACCAAATCATTAGAACTGCATGTCCATGTGGTAGGTGTGTGTTAGTCTTAGTGATTGTGATGACACGGATCAGATATTCTCCCTGGTAATACTCTAATGGAGTATGGACCATCAATTGAGCTTAGTACTGTGTATCTCTGAGTACTGGTTAAGTCAATAATGGCTCCAAGATTAACCGACTGCTGTATGAAGGTTACAGAAAATGTGGGAGGTCTGAAGCTTTATCATTATGACTCTTTCAAGTGTAGTGAAAAGTTCATGTGTTTCTTTATGGTGTTCTGAATTTGGTGGTGTCTCTTGTAGGTTTTGGAAGCACTAAGTGAGCTGAAAAAGAGACCAGAAGCACAGCCAGAGGAGGTCCTTCCTATTGAGACACTGATCGCAGAGGCCTATTCAGTAATTGATAAAGCTGTAAAAGTGGGGACATTGCACAGGAACACCGGAGCGCGCAGAAAATCAAGACTTGCCAGGAGCAAAAGGGCTGTAGAAATTCATCATGGCTGGTACACACCCACTTCTGCGGTGGCTGGTTAGGATTTTGGCTTATATGACAATGGCTGGAGAACTCTTCGCCTTTCTTTTTTAGTGAAAACATTCAGTTATTTCTATTCATCCTTAAATACACGAGTAGAAGCTATTAATATGATTTGTTAGTCAGTAGGTGTGTCCCAATGGTGAAAAGAACTTCTGTCTATTTTCTGTCAATTCAATATAATCACAAGCAGAATTGGATTCCAATAGATCAAAATATGGAAATATGCTGCTTATAATTTTGGATTTTTATCATAGAAATGCAAACTATGCACTGAAACCTTTGAATGTCTGCCGAGCAGGAGATATGCTTGGTAAAATTTACGTGCCTTTTAAGAAATGTTAGGAGACACAAGCTATGTATACTGCCACTCGTGAATTATGTTTTACCCGATTGTTAAAGTATTGTTTCTGAGTCTGTTCTGAAACTCGACCAAGCAAATAACAGAAAAACACATGAAAATTTTTAATATCAGGAAGCTTACTTCTGTTTTTGGATTAAGCTGAAGAAAAGTCAGAAAACCCACATGTGAAGAGGAACGTAACAACAATATAAAACATTTTCACGTACAACCAGAGAATAATTAGCAAGCCCAAGATTTTGTTTTGTATCCTCAAATGCTGGAACTGATTAAGAGCCGGTGAAATTTCCAAAACACTCCGACAATGAAAGTGCCCTGTAGATAACCTCCAGCAAAAGCTGAATAAGCTCTTTAATTTGTTTCTTACGGAGGGAACGTCAAAATCTTGCTTGAACGATATCATCAAGTTCAAGGCTTCATGTTCTCCTCCTTTCATGCTTAGACCTTGATGATTTGTAATTTTTTGTTCCACCTCTTTGATCTTGCTCAGATTTATTCTCCTTTGGCTTTACTGTCATCTGATTGACCAAGTTCTGAGTCCTTGGTTCAACCGTCATTCCCTTAGATGTCATGTCCCTAAAATAGTGTAAAGCATCTTCATTTCTTCCCTTGTCAAGTAGCCAATGTATGATGATAGTGTAAGATCGGGAGTCTGGCCCTAACCCATGTTTCTCCATCTCATCCCAAGTATGTCTTACTTTTTCCTCACAATCCCAGTCAACATACAATTTCAAGATCAAGTTAAACGCATCACCATTTACCTTGCACCTATTCCTCTCCATCCGCTCCAAAATCCCCCCTACTTCCTCCGGCCTCTTCAATGACTTGAGCAAGTAATTGAAAGTTACTTCATTTGGCACGCAGCTCCCATTCTCCTCCATTTCACCCAAAAGCTCATAAACTTTCTCCATCCTCCGAATCTTGCACAAATGCTTGATAAGTGTGTTGTAAGTGGCAGAGTTAGGAAAACAACCTCGTTCTTTCATTTCCTGGAAAGTTTCCAAAGCTTCAGGTACCCTCTTCTTGAAACACAGCGCATCAATAACACAGTTACAGACCACAACATCCATTTTTCCATGATTCTTCCACATTGCTCGATACAATTTCATCGCTGTACCTATCTTTCCTTTCTTGTTCAATGCATTTATAAAAGTCCCGTAAGTGAAAAAATCTGGTTTGCATTTAGATGCAATTATGTCTCTCCAAAACCTCTTTGCTTCATGCACATTTCCCAGCACACACCATCCGTTGAGAACAATGTTCATAGTTTTTATATCCACGCCAAACTCGGCTCCTTTAGAATGTAACAAAGTTTCTGCAACCTCTACATGCTTATACCTACATAAATACATTAAAAGCTTCTGGAAGGCATCCAAATCAGGCTCTAAACCTAGATGTCTCATCATATTGAAAACCCCAATTGCCTCATCCACCTTATGTGCAGCTGCATATCTGTTAAGCAGCACTCTATATGTTTCCCCATCGACGAGGCCCTGTCTGTTAGACATTTCGTCGAGCACTTGGTTTAATTCTTGGAACCGCTTCATTCTTCCAAGAATATCAAGAACCTTATTGTAAACACTAGAACCTAGTGAAACACGCGTTCCTTTAGAGACCCAGCTGAAGAATATAAAGGCAGGTTTCCAATCAGAAGAATTCCTTTTCAGTACATTCAAGACTAAATCTTCCGTTATCGTGACACTACAGTAATCAAGAGCAAGCTCAATCCTCCTTATTGGGCTGTCTCTGTGAACTTTAAGGATGTTCTGGACTTGAAGTGCCGATTCCTCAAGTGGGTCATGTTGGGTTTCTGATTGTGATATAGGATCAACAACCAAATGACAAGCTTTGATTTGAGGTTGAAGTTGAGTAGGAGTTGGGTAATTTGGCAAGAGAAAACTATGAATATGGAGTAGGAAAAATGGGGTTTGAATGAGTTTAGTTGGAAATCCAAACTTCAATCTCGCTAAGTGGCAGACAAGCAGACCCATCTATGTATCATGAAGAACTAGATCAATCAATTAAGTCTTAGAAGTTTCAGGTACTCTGCATTCTCCAAATTGGATGCCAACTACTTAACAGAGGGAACTGGAATGAAATTCGTTGAGGAGTCCCACCAAAAACAAGATGTTCGGATCATTCGTTTACAACGTCAGCAAATTACGGAAAACAGCTCTAGCGTGACGTTTCTTTCCCTACTTTCGCCCCTGACATTTTGGACAAGGTTTTAGTCTTTTTTTTGTTTTTTATACATTATTTATTTCAGTTTTGTCAGACTAATTTAAAACTCTTAAGACTCTATTTCAAGAGTTCTAGAGGAGGTAAATCTGGAACTTCAAGATTTCTCAGGTTCTTACATAACCTGTGCACTTTTATGCAAAAGGAATCTTCACATACTGATTGATCAGCTGTTAAATGATCACTGGCCCTGCTCAGCAACAAGTTCTCATCAATCTCAGGTTTCCTAATAGTTCCAACTCCAACATTGTCGCTGGAAGTGAAATGTCCGCAATTGATTCTACCAAGAAGCATGCCTAGGAGGCTAGAGAATCATCAACAGGGAAAATTTCTCTTCTCCCCCCCTTTGTGATGACTCGAACTCAAGAACTCCTACAAAGGAGAGCCTTAAGTGAAAAGTTGAAACTAATTAGGTCATTCTTACTTGTCAGGTTTTAGTCTTTAACATTGCCTCTAGTACTAAAAACGAAATTAAATCAATATCAATTACTTTTTAATAATAAGCAAATAATAAAAATGTAAAAATAACAATAATTATTTAATAATAAATATGATACAAAGAAAAAAACTATAAAATTAATTTAAATTTACATTGAAAACAGAATTTTTTTTTATACTTTCTTTAGTTGTAGAGATGCAGACTAGAAAATAAAAATTGTACAGGTATAATTAGATAGCAAATTTAGGTTTTATATTATGTTTTAATTATTATATACTAAAACTTTAAATATTCTATAATTTTAGAATTAAAGACCTATATAATTTTCTTTTCTCAAATTTCTATTTGGTAGCTTTGAATATATACCACTTTTAAGTCTTATGTCGATTCTTTTATCTTCAGTTACCGTCACAACCTCTTGATCTTAGGCCATCTCCAACCATTACACTAAATTTTTACACCAAATTTGGTATAAAATGGAATATTCCTAGAATCTTTTTATGCTAAATTTGGTGCTACTCCAACTATTCTACACCAAAATTTTACACCAAAATTTTTACATCAAAATTTTACAAAGAATATACCACAATAATTTATTTATTAACTAAATTAATTTATATTTATATAACCGCAATAATTTAGTTATTAACTAAATTAATTTATATTTATAAAATAATTTATATTTATTTATTTATTAAAAATTAAAATAAAATCATTATTCTTAATTAATTAATATATGCTTTATATTAAATTAATA